>BSBK01011607.1:0-142500 GCA_027943335.1 Chamaecyparis obtusa
TATTATGTGTGTGTATATACATATATATATATACACACATATATATATATACACACACACATATATATATATATATATGTGTGTGTGTGTATGTATATAGTATATATATAGATACATATATATGTATGCAGATATATATATATGTATGTATATATATATATATATATATATATATATATATATGTATGTATGTATATATATAGTATATATGTATATATATGTATATATATATGTGTCTATATATATATATACATATACACACATATATGTATATATATATATATATGTGTGTACACACACACACACACACACACATATATATATATACATATATATATGTGTGTGTGTGTGTGTGTGTGTGTGTGTGTGTGTGTGTGTGTGTATACATGTATATATATATATATAGATACATGTATGTATGTATATGTATATATATATATATAGATACATATATACATATATATATATAATCATGTAAAAAATTTAAAATTTAAATATATATTTATATCTAATAGAATTGAAAGACTAAAAGAAAATATAATGTACTTACCCCGCACACCCATCAGACTAGATTTAGTGTTGTGAATCATTTATCCTGTGATTCGTAAGATTGTTGAAAAACATAACGAAACAATGAGCCACATAGCTCCTATAATGAACCCTATCATTGCTAATATAGAAATGAACCTCCTTGATGATAATGCATTCATTTTGATCTATAATTTCTATCTCATCCAAATTTAATTGTGCATGTCTATAGGTCACATGCACAAATATTGCAACTTGATCAGAATGATAATATTGACTCTGGAGCTCTGATTGAGGGGAAAATGTATAGTTCTCTACAAAATCTGCAAACTGAAAGAATACAACCAAGTGGGAAAAAATTTTTGGAATCAGGAAACTGTTAAGCTTGCCATCGTGCACCATGACAATCTTGGATATGTGGATAAATCATAGATCGAAATCTGTCCATGAACTGAAGGTATGACAATTCACTCTCCTTCAATGCAATTTTTTTTATTCTTGTCCTGTATTTGTTTGGTATCTCTCATATTCAAATCTCTTCCACTGGACTGGTGTTGTAACATCAATATTATCAAATTGTAAAGGAATTTTTTGTAAATTTCCACAATCATTGCATTCATTTATTATACACTGGATATTGAATTCCATCTGAGTCTTATGATTTATCACATAAAATGGACTTTACAAATTATGTTGTACTTCTAGGAACCATATCTAGGTTAGTACTACCATAACATTTTTATATGATTGCAAGTATAAGTGAAAATAAACATGATTTTGACAACATGTTTCACAAACCTTATTTATGCATACGAAGCAAGGGCACAACATCTCAAACATTCTCTGGCGCTATTTTCACATTTGAAAATTCTTGTTTGAATGCTTCAAACAATTCACTTTGTGTAGTATCGACAAAATGTTTTGGATGTGAAATCTTCATACCGGTCTCTTCATCTTTCATTTGTATAGTGTCCCTTCTATTGGAAGAAATACGAGAGTGGTTGGTCCAAAATTCAATGACCTATCTTTTTAAATCTTCAAAAATTATATCTTTACGAAGAACTCTACAAATCTGTACCTAGTTCTCTTCAATGTCCATATCCAACATATTTATCTTCCTAATATATCTCTGAACAGTTCTTCAAGATACATTGAGTAAATAAAAAATTGCTCAAACTTGATTTCTATGTGTCAATCTCTTACTGGAAATCATTGTCATCAATGCTCTTCTAGCAACATTTGAATAAGATCCTCCATGATCTCCCCTATTAACTGTACACACTAGATTGTGCATTTCTCTAAGTCTTTGCTTCCAAGGGAATCCATGATGTGGAAACCTTGAAAAATGACCTAGAGCTCTCTAGGCATGGAGTGCAAGGATATTAAGTGGTGCTCTCAACTAGAGCTATTTAAGCCTATGACCTTGCTAGTAAACCATGCAATGGGAGATTCAAAGGAGATGAGGGCAAGAATACCAATATCCTCAAGAATCAAGTATGAGAATGTAAGCTAAGCTATGAAAAGAAAGATGCAAGTGTTACAATCCAAGCTAATTAATCTATGTGAGCTAATCTAGAGCATAGAAATGAAGCTAATCTAGGAAAGCATAAATATGAGGCTATGATGCAAGAAATGAAATATGGATGCAAGAATGTCTTCAAAAAGCTCCAAAGTCTCCAAGCAATCCTGCAACATAAGGTTAGTATTCAAAAGATGGATCCTAAAATGAGAAGAGAGCTCTCCTTTTATAAGAAATGAGAAAGAATGGACCATGGAGATTAAGAGGCAAAAGATTTAATCAAGGGTGAAGCTTGAAAGAGGAGCAATCCATGTGTACAAGTATCCTCCAATGAGAAAACAAGAGTTGACTTTTGTGTCCATATGAGACAAAAAATGTTTTTTCCCTTTTTATAAAATAGGAATAATGCTTTATTTGTGTAACTTAGGATAAGAGGAAAAGTGGGGGCTTTTTATTTATTAAAAGGGGAGGAAATTCCTTTTAAATACTTAGGATAAAATGGTTAGCCCATAGAAAATAATCAAATAAATGATAGAACTAGGATTCAATCAAGAATAAGCAATTGATGATTTTAGAAAAAGGGGCTAATAGTCTAGATGACCATTTTTGGGTGATTACATTTGCCCCTCTTTGACTAATGTGTGATTGATTTGGGAACACATTACGTCAAAGAATAGATTAGACAAGAAGGCAAGTAGAGATCTGACTCTAAAGAATGAAGTGTAGAGAGATAGAAAATCCTACATGATCAGCCTGGTAGCGACAGTACTGAACACTTAGGAAAGAGATGGACAATATCAAGACTCGAGATGAGAACTAACATGTCAAGTGCAAAGATAGATCAATCAGAGCAAATGGAATGGTCAAGCATATGCTCTAGAGAATAGCCAATAGGATATGATGTGTCTGCCCCCTTGGGATCGAAATTGAAATCAAAATTAGGTAGAGGGAAGGTAGAAGCAAGAGCAACATGATCAAATCACTAGAAATCATAATCAAAGAGATAAAGCACAATAGGATAATCATCAAGCAATGAAGACATGCCCCAGTCAAGATCTCAGAGAGAGATGAATGAAATGAATGAAAGACTAGAAGGGTGAGAGAGATGGGGATGAAGAAATGAAGATGCCCCAACAAAGATCAAAGGATTAAGCCTCAAATGGTCAGCCAACTACGCAAAAGAAGGGAAAAAAATTGAAATGTGATTTTGACTATCAAGATGAACTCAGATTTCAATTTCAATCCCAAAAATGGATCCAGGACATCAAAATTAGCTAGGGGTGCAATTTTCAGGCAATTCCAAGATGTTTTGAAAATTGGTCAAAAAAGTCAAAATGCTATATAAGGAGAAAAAAGGTCATTTTCAAATTCATTTGTCTTTTGTGATTTTGAGAATCTTAAGAGCTTAGAGAGAGAAGATGGCTCAGCAAGCAGCAGTTCTAGTTCACCGTCATCGATTCAAGCACGGTCGGTTGCACAACCAGCCTCCTCAGTATGGTGCCCCGGTAAGTTTTCAGAAAAACTTTGTTTTTTTGAGTCATTAATGAGCATTTAATGTTTTTTTTAAACATGTTTTTAATTTTTTTGAAAATTTTTGAATTTTCTTCATGCAAAAGTTCACACGATACTTAAAAAGTATCGCACACTTTGAGAAACTCTATCGTGCGATAGTTCGTGGGACCAAAAAGTATCGCCCAACTGTTCAGTCCAGTGTCGCACGATACTAGGTGAAACATCGTACGACACTTAGCGAAATATCACATGGGAAAATATTATCACACTACTATTGAAGAAAGTATCACATGATACTTTTCTTTAAAATAGTGTCACACTAGTTAATAAGAAATATCACATGTTTAAATTTTGAGCAATATGACATGGGTCTAGACAATTTTTGCATTTAAGTTTTGATGTACTAATTTTGATCATCCATCATGATATTTTTTGACATCTAGATTGGTTTATGGCTTGCAAGAGACTTTCTCGGCACTACTGATTAGAGCGCCATGAGTGACTGGCTTACGGTGTGTCTGGGATCTAGACGATCTTGAAAAGGATGATTTGGCTAGCATGGGTTTTGGGTTCCTCCTTGATATGCCCCATATTGAGGAAAATCATGGGTTGTTGACTACTCTAGCTAAGAGGTGGCACAACGAGCACAACACCTTCCATTTGCCTACTGGAGAGGTGACCATCACTTTAGAGGATGTCTATCGGATCCTGCGAGTGCCAAGTCATGGAGATCCGGTGAGTGTAATCATGTTTCTAAATATTTAGAGATGTAAAGTTTCTATATGATAAGAAACTAACATGATTTTCTGTTGGCACAGGTATATTACAATTAGGATCCTACTGAGGGACGGCAGGCCATCCAGGACCTATTCTAGGATGTTACGATTATCGACAGACACCTCAGTTGGGAGTGGTTGATGGAGGAGTATGTTAGGGACTTCCTAGTGCCTTGCATTGTTTGTTTGATTGTTGCATAGGCCCTCATTACTGATAGGAGTTAGAAGGGGTTTCCACTAGGATGGGGCAGATTAGTAGCAGATCTGGTGGCACATCCACGGTAGTTAGCATGGGGCCTGGCCATATTGGCCGATATGTATCATGAGCTCCATGAGATAGTGTATAGAGATGGCAGGATGTGGGCATGGGGAGCTATGCTTGCTTAGATATGGGCATGGGAGAACATTGTTGTAATGTGCTCACATGTACAACCAAGGGAGCAGAGGTGCCCCTACATTTTTAAATACATGGGGTTTATATCATATGCTCATAGCGGTGACCTGACATATTATAGGAGACTCCTTGATGAGTAGACCGCTTTTGAGTGGAGACCATACAAGGCTTGCAAGCAGTGGAGTGACAAAGAGCGTGAGTTGGGGTATATGTTATGCAGCCAGCCATTGGTAGGCTGCCATGTTGAGGTGGTTGAGAGATTTGTCATCATTCACATCTGGAGATAGTTTGGTCAACGGCAGAGAGTATCTATAGAGACCACCACCTATACTAGGTCTCGAGATGAGGAGGGGTATGGATGGCTACCGATGCTAGACTACCAGCAGATAGTATAGGAGATAGCTAGGATATGGAGGGAGCCATGGGACTACCTCGCAGGGACAGTAGATGCAGGTGTAGATGCAACTTATAGGACATAGTGACAGAGATGTCCTTTTCCCAGGTCTACTGTGCCAGATGTAGACCCATAGTCATAAGGCGGAGATGAAGAAGATGGGGATGATGAGGGAGGGAGGGGTGGAAAGAGAGGAGAGGGTTCTAGATCAGGTGGCCAGTGACGGGCATAGAGACATAGGTCAGTGAGCCCTGAGGAGGATGATGCAGCGAGGGTTGTTCATCATAGGGTGGATGTAGAGAAGGAGCAGCCTACAGGGGGAGGGGATCTGAGAGCTAGGATCCAGGCTCTAGAGGTGGAGATGTAGTAGTTACACATCACCATAGTAGTTAGAGAGTAGCAGTTGATAGATCTAAGAGCCAAGCTTGAGCGGCGGGATAGGGCTATACAGGTTGCTACTGCAGAGAGCTGAAGAGAGGCAGCATGAGCTACATACTATCATGGGCTCTATATAAAATCGATACCAGAGGGTCAGAGAGCACCGCCCTACTCTGTGATAGCTGGGAGATCAGATATGGTACCAGACATAGTGGCAACACCACCTCCTCCACCACCAGCTCCACATGATGGCACTAGCGAGTCTTAGGTTTAGGTTAGATAGATGTATAGAGACATATCCTGGGACTTGATCCAGATTTTTTGTATCCCACATTGTATCATGACATTGTTACATATATGAGATTACTGGATTTATGATATAGCTTGTGTATTTGTCCCACTTGTGATGGATGTTTTAGTTTTTATATTGTCTTGTCATATTGCTCAAAATGTATGTTATATGCTCATATATATTCTCTCTCATAGATGTATGTTTAGTTCTCATGTTTATGATATAGACTCTTGTTTCTGAAAATGATATTTGTGATGATATAGATATGATGATAAGATTAACCCCTTGTGATGATAGGAAAAGGATGTGATGCAAAAGACAAGGAGTGAAAGACGTGATCAAGAAAAGGAAAGGTGAGTGCAGTTGACCGACAAGTCCGTGAAAGATGAAAAGGAGAGCTCTCTCCATATGCAAGATGCAAACCTAACTAATATGAACCTAAAAATGAAAGCTACAATGAAAAGTGGTTTACTTGCAAGGTCACAAAGCTATTAGTCTCTAATATTCATCATCGAGCATTATTGGTAGCATCACAAGATCATACAATACACACTAGTATGACTATGTGAATTTGAATATGATCTATATCAGATAGATATGTGGGAATCCCACCTAGGCACCAAAGACATGTAGGTCAAGATGACTAGTGTAGTGAGGTTACCTAAGTTTAATATGGTAAGATTATACTCACATCGAGACACAAGGAAAGTCAAGATGGCTATAAGTATGCACTTGCAAACACAGTCAAGGACAATACCTTGTAAGTCCTATTGTCAAGTAGAACCAACATAAATGCTAATGACAATTACGACCAACAAAATATATCCACAAGCAGAGAAAGAAATAAAACATGTCCTTATGCCCCCAGTCTTCTAGCTATGCATCATTGAAAACCATTAGGGAGAGGACACTCAACAAAGAAATCATCATAGACAGCACACAAAGAAAGAAAGTCCAACAAGTCTCAGCAAGTCAAGTGGTTTAAGTGCGTGTGTGTAGGTCATAGGGTCAATCTTTGAGTATCACCTCTGTCGATGGAAAGATCGCATCATTTTGGAATATGGGTAAATGTCTGATAAGTGTTAAAAAATAATTGATGCTAGGGTAGTGTTAAAAAGAACAGTTTGGGGAGTGTTGAGAAACACTGTTTGAATCAAGTGGCCCAAGAAACCTAGACGCAGAAAGAGACCAAGATGAGCTAGAACAATGTATGCCCCCTAGACTAAGATGAGAGTCAATTCTAGGCTAGGAGAGGTAAAGCAAGAAGTGGAGCGAAGGAGTGCCACGCAAGACTGATAGACATAGGTGCAAGGGTCTCAAGCAGCACCTGTTTCCAAGTTTTCACCACTTGATAGATTTTTTCAGGACTTTTTTCAAATTTTTTTGTATTTTTGCTACCAAGGCGCCTGTTTCCAGGTTTTCACCTAGGCACTTTTTCTATATTATTTTTTTTGAATTTTTTGCATTTTTTGAAAAAAAAAATTTGTGAGACATCAAAGCGCCTATTGCTAGGTTTTCACTAGGATCCTCATTTTTTCAGTACTTTTTATGTTTTTTAGGATTTTTCAGCATCATATATGATTTTTTTTGAGATTTTTTCAGGATCAATAAGTATGTACAAAAGAGCTCAAGAACCTTAGGCATAGAACTTTTTTAGATGTAGAACATTGATAGGCTCTGTAAGCTCTTCTCCCTCAAGTGTAGATAGCTGATAGGCTCCGGAACCAAATGCTGTCATGATAATGTAAGGCCCTAACCAATTTGGCTCAAACTTGCCTTTCTGCTCCCTATTCTACTGATTTTTGGGATTTTCTCTCAGAACTAGTTCACCCACTTGGAACTCTCTAGGATGAACTTTCTTATTGTAGGCAGTAGACATTCTCTTCTTATAAGTGTGCATGTGATCAAAAGTGGCCTTGTGACGTTCTTCCAAAGTAGTGAGCTCATGCACTCTCATGGCCCTTTGGTCTTCATCGGTAATCAAACCATGGAGAGAGACTCTTAGTGAAGGTATTTCAACCTCTAATGGTAAGATAGCCTCTGAACCATAGACCAAGGAAAAAGGTGTTGCACCTGTAGGAGTGTGGATAGAGGTTCTATAAGCCCATAGTGCAAAATTGATCTGCAAATGCCAATCCTTGCCTTATTTGTGCACTGTTCTGTGGAGAATTTTTAGCAATGTTTTGTTTGAGGCCTCAGCTTGGCCATTCCCTTGAGGGTAGTAAACAAAAGACCAATGTTGTTTGATTTTGAACTTTTTACACAAGTGCTTTAGGTCTTTGTTCTTAAATTGGCCACCATTATCCATGACTATGGAGGAAGGAATACAATAGCGGCAAATGATGTGATTCAAAATAAACAGGGCAACATGTTTGCCAGTAGCTGCAAACAGTGGGACAACTTCAACCCATTTGGTGAAATATTCAGTAGTTGTAATGATGAACTTATGCCCACTTGATGAACTAGGACAAATATTGCCTACCAAGTCAAAGGCCCATTGTTGAAATGGCTAGTAAGTAAAAGAGGGAATGAGCTCATGTCCAGGAGCATGAATGAAATTCCCATGTAGTTGACATTTTTTGCAGGACTTGGCATATTGAATAACATCAGCTTGCATAGTAGGCCAATAGTAGCCAGCCCTAAGCAATTTCTGAGTGAGTGCAAGACCGTTAGAGTGTGACCCACATATGTCATCATGAACTTAGGCTAGCACCTTTTCTGACTCCTCTAGTTCTAGACACCTAAGGAGAGTTCCATCTAGACCCTTCCTATACAAGTCACCAGAGATGAGGGTAAAGTGTGAGGTGTTACGGATGAGTTGGTGCTTCTCATTGCATGTTAGATTTTCAGGGATAACTTGATCTCAGAGATAGGAAAAGATGGTGGCATAGCAGGAGGATTCATGACTGACCACAGTGTCAATGACATGGTCATCAGGGGAATTGTAGGTAGGGTAGTCTAATTCTTCCACTAGGAACTCAATGCATGGTTCGTGCTCTTCCAGTTGCAAGATGGATGCCAAAGTAGCCATGGCATCAGCAACCTTGTTCTTAGCTCTAGGAATTTGTTGGAATGTGACAGATGTAAAATAATTCCTAAGTGAGTCTATCATCCTCTTGTAGGGAATCAACTTGTCATCTTTGGTTTGGTAATCATCATTTACTTGGTTTATGACAAGTTGAGAATCTCCAAAAATATGCAACTCAAAAATCCTCCATTCAAGGGAAAGTTTAACACCATTCAACAAGGCTTCATATTCAACTATGTTATTGGTGCATGGAAAGAGAAGCTTGTATGATTTAGGAATGGTGCATCTATGAGGGGTAACAAATAGGATTCCAGCACCAACACCATTCTATGTGTGAGAACCATCAAAAAACATTTTCCATGTATGCCCTGTGATATTAATGATTGAGGCATCTGGGAAATCTATCTGAAGAGGAGCATTATCAATCATGGGAAACTTAGCCAATTGATCCACAATTGATTTCCCTTTAATAGCTTTTCTCTCAATATATTGAATGTCAAATTCTTAAAGAATCAGCATCCACTTGGCAAGGTGTCCAGTAAGCATAGCTTTACTTAGGAGATATTTTAAAGGATCAATTTTAGCAACCAGCTATGTAGTATGTGCAAGCATGTAATGCCTAAGTTTTTGAGATGAAAACACCACAGCTAAACAAGCCTTTTCAATACTAGTGTAATTGAGTTCATAAGCAACTAGAGTGCGACTGATATAATAGATAGCTCATTCTTTTCCCTTATCATCATGTTGTGCAAGGAGAGCCCCTAAAGAGTTTTCTGTAGTAGAAATGTATAATACCAAGGGTTTCCCTTGGATAGGTGGCATAAGGATAGGAGGTCATGCTAGGTAATCCTTGAGCTGGTCCAGGTTCTTTTGACACTCCTCATTCCATATACAAGTAGCTCCCTTATGCAAATTCTGATTGAATGGTTGAGCTCTATCAACTAGTTGAGAAATGAACCGCTTGATAAATTGGAGATGGCCTTAAAGACTCCTTAATTGTTTGATGTTATGAGGAGGTGGAATCTCCATGATAGCTTGCACCTTTTCTGGGTCTACTTCTATTCCTTTTGTTGATATTATGTATCCTAGCAGTTTCCCAGAAGTGACACCAAAAGAACATTTTTTTGGATTTAATCTGAGTTGAAATCATTCCATGCGGTCTAATATCAAACTCAAATTAGATAAATGAGTGCTTTGTTGTTGCGATTTGGAAAGCATGTCATCAACATAGTCCTCCATGTTTTTGTGCATCATATCATAAAAGATGGTAGTCATGCCTCTGTGATAGGTTGCACCAGCATTTTTAAGCCTGAATGACATGACATTCTAGCAAAAGGTACCCCATGCACATGTGAAGGCTGTCTTCTCTTGGTCCTCAGGGGTGATCTTAATCTAGTTATATCTAGAGAAGCCATCCATAAGGGAATACATTTCATAGCCTGTCATCATGTCCACTATCACGTCGATGTTCGGAAGTGGAAAATCATCCTTAGGGCATGCTTTATTCAGGTCTTGGAAATCAGTGCATACATGAATGGACTTGTCATGTTTGGAAATAGGGACAATGTTATAAATCCACTTAGCATAGTCAATAGCTCTAATGAAATTGGCTTTTAGGAGCTTCTCAAGTTCAGCCTTAACCAGTAATGCCACATGGGGATGCATCTTTCTCGGCTTTTGCTTGACAGGTTTTACCTCTGGAGCAATAAAGAGATGATGCATAATAAGCTCAGTATCTAAACTCAGCATGTCTGAAAGAATGTAGCAAGTTGTTCTTTTTCTTGACAAGTTTTTTCTTTTGAAAGAATGTAGCAAATTGTTCTTTTTCTTCTGTTGAGAGAGACTGAGCCACATGTATGATTTTAGGAGATTCCTCTATCCCCAAGTTGATGGGTTGTGTAGGTTCTATTAGAACTGAAGACCTTTCTTGAAAATAGCTTGGTAGACTACCAAGTACCTCATCCTCAGGTGCCTCAACAAGGTTTTCACCCTTAGATACATCTTTATTTTTACTATTTTGAGGTTTGGATACCACCACAATGTGGTTTTTTCCATTTGACCATTTCTTTTTTCTTTTAGTTTTATGACTGAGGTGCTTGATATCTGATTCAATCATGTTTGTTGCTGGTTCGTTGGTGGAAGAAGTAACAGGTTCAATGGCATTAAGGTAGCATGCGATCTCATAGTCATTTTGAAAGGAAGGCAATATAGGTCTTTGATCTTGGGCGGACCAATCTATGAGATCAGAGTGTATGAGGGAAAGTGAAACAATCGGTTCAATGTTATTGATGCGGGGGATATCATCTCTGGTGACAAGAGAAGTCAAGCCTATAGGGTAGGCTCCAAAAGTGTCAAGATCTAGATTTGACATAAAAGGACCAGCGTGGTCCACTAAAGCAATACGTGGATTGAATTTTTTAGACCCTACGTGAGACTCATCAACTACGTTGGGTTGGTCACTATAGGTATGAATCACATCAACGTCCATATCTACTATAGAAGATCCATCTAATAGAGTGTCCCATTCATACTCATTTGAATCGGTCGTGGAACTTCTGTTGGGATGTTTGCACCAAGAAGGCTTAGGACACCTAGAAGTAGAGGTATTCATGTTATGATGTGTGAGATCTCCTCTTTCTATCAACCATGCAATATTTCTATGTTGTCTATCAAAGCTCAATGACTCATTAGGCACAAAATTTTTGGATGTGGAGGCTTTAGCTATATCATCAGTAGGTATGCATTCTCCTCCCCAAAGAAGTGAAGTAGAAGGAAGACAATCTTCCATTTGGGCCATAGTGCATAGTGGTGATTCCTTGACGTCTGTATCTGAGTCAATAAGCATGAGAGTATTTCTAGAATATTCAGGGATGTCATTGTCAACACCATATCCTAGACCTGTGGTATCTTTAGAAGGCCGGCCATTAGTATGATTCAAAGGTTCAACTAGAGCATGCCCATTGTTATTTAAAGGTCTGTGACCTTGATAGCCCATTTGCTGCAAAAATTTATAGCCTTTACCATAGTGTTTAGGAGAAATGGGAGTAGCAACTGTCATAGTGTCTTCTTCTTCTCTATAAATCCACTCCCTAACAACTTGTTCTTCTTTTTTGGCCTGTAAGGGTATAGATGATTGGACAAATGTATCAAAAAATATCATGGTAGAAGCAGAAGGCTTTTCCTTATCTGAAGGTCTACCATAGGACTTAGGAGAAGTAGGCATAGCAGCAATAGAGTCCAATGTATATTCCCCCATACCAATACTCATCATCTTTAATTTTTGCTCAGCAGCAATGAGGGATGCATTATGATCATGAGAAGGTTTGTTGTGAGGAACAAACATCTTAGCAACAGTTAGAGTATTGATAGCGATAGCATTGTCCCCAGGAATCACAATCTCAGCTCCATTGTGTGGAAACTTGACACACTGATGATAAGTGGAAGGGACAGCTTGCATTTCATGGATCCAAGGTTGACCCAGAAGAATTTTATATGTGAGTGGGATGTCCAACACTTGGAAAACAATATCTTTCATGGTAGGGCCCACTCAGATAGGCAACACAATAAGACCTTTGGAAGATCTTTCCACTTCATCATATGCTTTTATGGTAATCTTTCACCTAGGATCCACGACCAATTTAGACAATCCCAACTGTTGCACCACATGGAAAGAAACAATATTTAACCCAACACCATTGTCTATCAGGACTCGGCAAACTTAGGTATGGTAGACTAGAACTTCAATGTGTAAAGCTAGATTATGAGGGTGACTAAGAGATGTTTCATCTTCTGTAGAAAAGGATAGGTAGTAGGGAGACATGATGTGGTTGACCATAGCCTGGAATTGATCTAGATCAATGTCATTGGGAACATTCATTGTATGAAGAGCTTTCTCAAGGATCTCTTTGTGCAAAGGGGATAGCTCAAGCAACTCAAAAATGGATATTTGAGTGGGTGTCCATTGTAATTGGTGCACAAGGTCATAGCTAGACAAAACTGAAGGAACCGCTTGTTTGGAAGAAGAAGCTTGCTTGGGATCATGCATGGTTTTAAGGACAATGTTGGCTTGTCCCCTAGTAACAGCATTTAGTGTCTCACTTTGGGAAGATGAACCGTTCAGTGTTTGCAAGACCAACTTTGGCATACCATTATTGGCATTATTATCATCTTGAGATCTCACCATAAGAACATTCTCAATAGCCTCTATCATGTTGCTCATAGGTGAATCAGGAGTATATGTATAGTTGATCTTTGCATCATGATTCTTCTTATTTTCTTGAGAGGATTCTCCTTTCTCATATTCAGGTAGAGGAGTCTTGAAAGCTTTGTGATCAAAATTTTTAACTAAGCCATCTGTGAGCACTATGCGTCCATCAATAAGATCTTGAATGGCATCTTTAAGCTTAAAATAATTATCTGTCTTATGTCCCTTATTCCTGTGATAATGGCAGAAATGATCTTCTCTCCACCAATCAGGCTTAACTGGTGGATCATAGGGACAAGAATTATCAGGAAGCATAAGATACTTGTTAGCAACTAGAGTCTTAAGAATCACATCGTATGGTTTAGCCAACTTAGTGTAGGCTCATCATTGAAATGTATTTTTTGGCTTGTCTGCATGTTGAGGCTTGGGAGCACTGTGAGCATTGGCAGCCTCTTGTTTTTTTTCTGCATATATAGCATTAGAGAGGTTGAAAGTAGGTTCTTTGGTTTTTGGGACATCCACAACACCATCATTAACAACATACTTGTTTTTATTCCAAGGTTTTCTTTTGTCCTTGCCATTGCCCCTAGTATCTTTATTAATAACAATATCCCCCTTTTTCTTATGGCCACATCTTCAATCCGATATGCACTTTCAACCATGTCGTTGAAAGAGGAGAATAGTTCTTTCCTTAGATCATAATACAATTCTAGCACAAGAGTGTTGATGAAAATGTCAATCTTTTCCCTTTCGGGTAGCTGTCAAGGATATCGAGAATATAATGACCTCCAACATTGTAAGTAAGTGGCAAATGGCTCACCTTGATTTTTATTTAGAGCACTAAGATCTATCATGGTGATAGGCTGTTGGATGTTGTATGAATAATTCTGGGTGAAGTGCCTAGCCAACTCATCAAAAGTTTTAAGAGGTGGCGTCAACTTTGCAAACCATTCTAGAGCTTGTCCTCTTAAACTTCTAGGGAACAATCACAGAAGAAATGTGTCTTCATGAAAGAAGTCCATGCTAAGAGTGTAAAAGTGATGCACATGGTCATGGGGGTCACCATTTCCATCATACTTGTTGTATTTGGGAACCTCAATATCCCTAGGAAATGGGACCATGTATAGACTCCTATCAAAAGGAAGAGCACAAATAGATTCTACAAAAGAAACCATTGGAGGTTCCTTTTCTATTGCAAGTTGAGCAAGATGTTGATTTGTTCATTGCAACTCATCTCTAAGAATTTCCAATTTAGTTGGTACTCTTTCTTGAATGATCTGGCACACATCATAGCTAGGAGGGAGCTTGTATCCCCTAGAAGTAATGTATTGAAAGTATTGACCTCCATTTCACTCTAAAAGTTTAAGCATCATACGTTGGGAGGCTTCATCTTGTTCAAATCTCATAAGCTCTTCACTAGAAACCTCATTGTTGGCTTCTTCCTCATGTTGAGAGGGAGGAGGTCTAGGAGATGAAGAAGGAGTAGCAAAAGTTCATCTTGGAGGAGATCTTGGTGGCATGTTGTTGCCATAGTTACCCAAAGTACCAAAAGGAGGGGGTCTATATTCACAACCACTAATCTCAGGTTGTTCTTGAGACATCCCCTTCATAGCCATATGCCTAGTAGCATCCATTTTTTCTAAGCGTGCTTGGTTTTCCTTATGCTCAAAATGTTCTTGCAAATGGCGAAACTTTTCTTGTTCAATCAGAGTGAGTGAGACACTATCTATGCTTTTAGAGGTCTTGAATGTGGAAAAGAGGAAGCCCCCTTTGTACCACGGGGTGGCTTTATAATCCTCAGATTGGTTAGGACTGGAACTGTTGTTACTAATTGGCACTCATGAGCATCTTTTGGGTGAGGGTAATTGCGTATAGTTGAATGGAGGGTGACTCCCTTGCTCAAATTGAGACTGAGTTGAAACGGGCATGAAAAAGGAATGTTGGTTGACTAATAAAATGAGACAAAAAATTTTAGATATTGAGATAGGCAAAGCCAAAGAAGACCACGTGTCAAGATAGAACAATAAAGATGGTTGGTCAAAAGTGCTCAAGAACTTACAACAATCAATTAACTCAAGCTGAGATATGAGCAAGAAGCTCAATTAGCAAGTAGCTAGAGAGGTAACCGTAATGTGACAAGTGATGAAAAGTAGCATTTGGGAAACTCAAATCCAATAGTTTGAACTCATTTTCTCAGTCTAGAACATACTTAAACATGTAGATAATAGACCAGGGTTGAGTAAGAATAGGAAAAGACACTCAACAAATGAAATTTCAAATTTGATAGTAGTGAGACAGCAAAAGGATTCTGGGTGATAGTTTACAGGCAAACAGGGCGATAAAAGCTGACCAAGCAACACTTCTGACAGAGACCGAGCAATACTTTCTAGGCACCCTGTGTGAGAGAATCCAGGCAAGCAGGGCGATAAAAAACTAGGAACAAAGTATCATACGATAAATTTTGAAACAGTGTGCGATTGGTTTTCAGTGTCATACGACTCTTGACTAGTGAGCATAAAAAGTCTCAATTTTTTAAGGTAATTTTGTCAATTTTGCAATTTGATGGGTAATTTGTTGATTTCAAACACAGTGACAGCAATATTCAGGCAGGTTTGCAAATAGTAGGTGATTGAACATGTCATCAAACACTTGTGCAAGAGCAAAAGCAACCTTGCCAAGACAAACAATTGGGATATCAAAATGAAAAATTCTATGAGCACTACCGCGATGTTTGTATGTTCGAGAATGTTTGCACGGGTAGATCACAGTGAGAACATTTCAAGAACTTACTAGCCTAGAAGGACAAAGGCTCAATACTTAGCAACTTGGCCCACACTTGATGTTCCATCACCTCACACAAAGTGGTTTCCCACAATAGATGTTGGCTTTGTCGTGGAGGTGTCAATGACACAACAAAGGAACACAGATGGTGAGTAATCTTGGGGTGATCTGGGTTATTCCACTTGGATCAATCCTTGCACCAAGAAGCTAAGTGGAAAAATAGGGTTGCCTCTACCTATGGTTCTTAGTAAGGGCTTCCATTCGCAATACCCCCCTTGCTCCCCGAAGGGACTCCTTACCTTGCGGTAAGTAACAGACCTCGCGGCCACAAGAGTACCTTAAGCATTCTTGCTCAACATTTTCCTCATGGTCACAATCCCACAAGTACTCACATCAAGTGAAGACAAGCACTACGTCTACCAAGGTTTTGTGTCCTTGATAGCCTTGAGTTTATAGTGGGTTGGAATAGCTGGCAATAAGCTTGTCCCCACTTGGGTCGTTCCTCTTGATTGCTCAAGAGCAGGCCCGCTAAAGGATCCTAATGCTAAACAAAGAATGGATTGACTTTTGAGTGTCAGGATTTCTGGTTCACCTCAAGGGTGAAGAGCATAATCTCCTAGCTCAAAAATCTCTCCCAAACACACCAAACAAAGAGTTCAATTACCCTCTTGTTTTCAAAATCTAAAAGTGGGTCAGAATTTTTGGTTCACCTCAAGGGTGAAGAGCATAATTTCCTACCACCAAAGGACTCCTAAAACAAGATCTTAAGTGCCTAAGAAATGAGACAACTAGTATATGCCGCACTTAAAAGGAAAGTAATAAACAAGCAATTGGTTGTTTTTAGGCATTGGGCAGCCCTGCAAAACCCAATTAGTAGCCCTTTTTCCTTTGGAGCTTTGACATGCGATCTTTTTTAGCAAATTTTTTAAGCAATGAAGGTACCTACAAGCACAACTTGTTATCCCCACAAAGAGTTAGCACAATAAAAGCAAGTAAAATCTACAAATAAACCATTGTCTAACTATAGCAAGTTAGAAAACCGAAACAATCAAGCCAAACTTTTGCAAAGAAATGATCAAAACCAGTCATTGCCAGACTTGGGTGACAGTACAGTCACCAAAAGAATTGTATGATATTTTCCAGGCTACTGGTGTGATATTTCTTTTCTGGATGACACTTCTCACTATGCTCGGGTGATAGAAGAATGTATGACTGGGCAACAAAACCTGTAAAGCTGCACGATATTTTTACTGGAAAAATATCGCACAGCTATACAATAAAGTATTGTATGATACTAGTAGACTGTCGTACGATAATCTATAAAAAAAATAGAGAGCCAAAAATAGCAAGCTAAAAATGATGAAAATAAAGTGTGGAAATGCATAAAAAGAAAGACAAAATGAAGTTGTGCTGCCCCACGGTGGGCGCCAAAAATGTACACACTAGAATGTGCACTTCTCTAAGTCTTTGCTTCCAAGGGAATCCATGAATGGGAAACCTTAAAAAATGACCTAAAGCTCCCTAGGCATGGAGTACAAGGATATTAAGTGTGCTCTTAGCTAGAGCTATTTAAGCCTATGGCCTTGCTAGTAAACCATGCAATGGGAGATTCAATGGAGACAAAGGCAAGAATGCCAATATCCTCAAGAATCAAGTATGAGAATGAAATGCAACTATGCTAGAAATGAGAATGTAAGCTAAGTTATGAAAAGAAAGATGCAAGTGTTACAATCCAAGCTAATTAATCTATGTGAGCTAATCTAGAGCATAGAAATGAAGCTAATCTAGGAAAGCATAAATATGAGGCTATGATGCAAGAAATGAAATATGGATGCAAGAATGTCTTCAAAAAGCTCCAAATTCTCCAAGCAATCCTACAGCATAAGGTTAGTATTCAAAAGATGGATCCTAAAATGAGAAGAGAGCTCTCCTTTTATAAGAAATGAGAAAGAATGGACCATGGAGATTAAGAAGCAAAAGATTTAATCAAGGGTGGAGCTTGAAAGAGGAGCAATCCATGTGCACAAGTATCCTTCAATGAGAAAACAAGAGTTGACTTTTGTGTCCATATGAGACAAAAAATGTTTTTTCCCTTTTTATAAAATAGGAATAATGCTTTATTTGCGCAACTTAGGATAAGAGGAAAAGTGGGGGCTTTTTATTTATTAAAAGGGGAGGAAATTCTTTTTAAATACTTAGGATAAAATGGTTATCCCATAGAAAATAATCGAATAAATGATAGAACTAAGATTCGATCAAGAATAAATAATTGATGATTTTAGCAAAAGGGGCTAATAGTCTAGATGACCATTTTTGGGTGATTACATTAACAACGTTCAATGCACCTTGTAAATTTTCAATTATTATTTCTTTTACTTGACCTTCTACAATTTTCCTATTATCAATACACAACAACTCTAAAATTGAAGTTATTTCTCTTTTTTTTGAATAACTTTGCAAATAATTATGCTTTTCCCACCAAAGATTTATCCTCAAAATATTCCTTCCACATGTTTTTGAGATGTAATTTAATAGTGCTTTCAGGTACTAGGTGCTCCATTGCAATTTGACTGATAAGTGATTCCTCATTCATCTCTATCAAATTTTGCATTGTAGGATAAATATGTATACCTCGACTACTACCAATATCCTCCCCTAGTTGAGTTGCACCTTCTTCAACATCGATAGGTTCTTCTTCAACATCGTCTGGTTTCTCTTCGACAATTTTTGTATGACCTTTCATTTGGTCATCCCTTTTACGATCATATTTCCTTGTTCTAGTCCTTTTATTTCCCATTGCTCAAATATCTAAGTAAGAAATTTTTTTTTTCTTTAACCCTTATTGACAGAAAAACTTGCCTTCACACTCCTCCGAAAACAAAATGCCTTTGTAGCTTCCCTGAAAAAATGTCTCCTAGCTTAAAAAAACCCTTATATTCTAAAATAAGGAATGAAATTCATAATTGATATATTTTATTTTAAAAAAATAACTTATATATATACCCTTCTATTTGAAAGGGTGAGTCGCCCACACGACCGCTCGCAGGGGGCTGACCCCTAAGGGTACTCAGTTGAGTCTGCCTAGGTGGCATGCCATGTTGGCAACCAAACCTCCAAAAAACACAAAAAATCTAGAAGTTTGTACTTTTGCTATTCCTCTCTCTGCTAAAAATAGAAAATGTCAAAAAACTAAAAGTACCCTCTTCTAGATCTCAGAACTATGATTCTGGACATATAATTTTTATATTGTTTCAACTACAAAACGTTAAACGAATTTTCTAAAAACTACATGTAGGTATATTAAGCTTTGAGAAGTCGTTGATTCGAAAAATATAGAAAAATGCTAAATCAATTCAAAAAAAATTAAAATCATATACAACATTATAGAAGACAGTCCTCTTAAAAAATATGCAATTTATTTAGTTTTTGGTATAGTTTTGATAGGAGAAAAGTGTCGGGAGACAAAAATTGTTGATTTCAGGTAAGTTCAACTTTGAATACTTATAACGGGCAAACTATAGATCAAAAACACTTATTTCTTTTTTCCCGCACTAGATATACATGTTATCTAAAACATATTCTGAAATTGGAGGAAACAACAATGTTTTACTTATAATGATTTGTCGAGAAGTAAACTCCCTAATTTGTAGTATTTTTCAGGAAATGAAAAATAGAAATAAATTTTTTTTTAAATATTAATTTTTGTTGAAATTAATTTTTTAAAATTATAAGCATAAAATTCATCCTATTTCACACATTTCATCAGTTTACATCATCTTCAAATTCTTAACAGAAATGTGACTTTTATGCCCTTGAAATTTTATAGTTTTGATGTTGTTAGCCTTTTCCTTTGTAAAAGGGTGACAACTTATTGTGCTTTTACACACATAGAAATTAAATATGGAGAGTAAGGTTCAAAATCATGAAAGAGAGTGAGTGCATCTTGAGAACGATAAGTGTTCGATCCAAAACTATCCAGAAGGGGACTAAATGAAGCTTCAAACTCTGTTTATAATGGCCAAATTTGAATCCCTACATTGGCAGGTGGTGGATTCAGGTTTACAAGTACAAGGTGGTAGTTTATAATGCTTCAACAACACTCTTCACATTTGTATATTTGCGGATGAGTGCACACCATATAGATGTCTCCATGGTGTGCACACGTTTTATGCCTGATAGGCCATGTGGCCAAGATTTTGAAGTAGATGACGATAATGTACAATGAGTGGGTACGAGCGGATGATGTGTATTTTTTAATTTTAGGCTAAGGTGAGGGTAATGGTAAACAATAATTTACACAAAGGCTCAAATTTAAGCCAATACATGATGGTTGTTGCATTAGAGGCTGCTTATGAAGTTTGGGAAAATTTGAAAAACATTTATGAAGGAAATGATAGAGTTAAACTAGCTAATATGTAGACTATTAAAGGTAAATATGAGAAATTAAGGATGGAATAAGGAGAAGACATAGCAAGATCCTTTTATAAAATTGATGATGTTGAAAATGAGATCACAAATCTTTGCAACACTCTCGATGATAAGGATGTGATAGAAGATATTTTGAGTACTTTATCATAAAGTTATAGTGACAAGGTCTCAACAATTGAAGAAAGTTATGATTTGAAAAATTTCACTAGAGAACAACTATTTGGCACCTTGAGGACATTTGAAATGAGGAATATTGGAAAAGACAAACCCAGATTTGAGACCGCTTTCAAAGCAATATTAGCTAATGAAGATCCATAAGATGACAACACAAATGAAGCAGAAGAAAACTTAGTAAGGAGGTTGAACAAAGGAACCAGTAAGTATAAAGGTACCTTATCTCTTAAATGTTTCAATTTTTGAAAATTTGGCCATATTGCTACTAGATGTTCAAATAAAAGAAGAACGAAACTAAAATTAAATAAGAAGGAATATTATGTGAATGAAAATGATAGTATCTCAGATGATGAATCAAAAGAAGGTGACTATTTATCTTGTGTTGAAGAAGTTCAACGTGGACCTAAAGTTAGTAATGTGACATCTCTGAAATTTAATACTGAAATTGTTGATGCATTACATGTTGAAAATAATAAGAATGAATGGTTGATTGACAGTGGTTTCTCTAATCATATCACTGGTGATAAAAGTAAGTTTGTGAAACTTTAAAAATATGGTGATGGATCTACTAGATTTGGAGATGACCAGATTGTAAAAATTGTTGATATGATCAGATTCCTTTGTAAAAATCTATTTTTCAAGCCACCTCCTTGCCACTTTACTCTATGTTTTAGTTGTTGACTCTTTGATTTATCTCTTTCAACATATTTTAGCCACTAAGATTATTCTAGAATTTCTCTTGTAGGTAAATTCAAGACCCTCTACTCTCATTGTATTGATGAAAATATGTTGCGTATTCAAAACTTAGCATCTAGAATAACACACACTCTATATATATATTGGATCTCTTTACACCATGTCAAGTTCTAAATTGGATATACAAAATATTAAGTTCTCAATTATCCAATTTATTCCTTATTCCCTTGGATTTTTAGCAAATTACATTAAGGGAAACGTGAAACCATCATTAGATATCTTGGCATTCCCTTTGGTATAAGAATTTCTCTGAAAGACATGTCAATTTGGTTCATGAATAAAATTAAAATTAAATTTTTGAATATGACTAATCAATTCTTATCCATTGTTAAATGATTTTACTTGTAGCTAAAAAATCCTCCTTGCTAGTCATGTTTATATCCCATTCTATTTGTTTCCTTATAAATCCTTCAATAATCAATTAACCCCACTCATAGGAGCTAAATATATAGTCTAAATGGGAAAAAAGGTCTAGCTTCCATATCTTTGTTGCATTATATCAAACCAAAGGTTAAAAGAGGCTTGGGAATCAATTATTCACTTGCATAAGGTGTTTTACTCACTACCAAATTAGAAGAGAGCCTTAGATGGAGATGCTCCTTGAAATCAACTTGTCTGATATTTCTCTACCTCTATGATCCCTTTGTACTCCAAGTAACTAGTAGGACAACCTCCTTTCTTTATTCTTTAGAACTCGTGTATTTGTTGATTTTAACACCATCTAGAAATCTTGGCAAATCACCTCCTAAAGGATAGTCTGGTATAATCGATACCTCAATCATGGTCTTAGTTTCACCTTTTCATCATTTTTGTGTAATAGATTTATCCAATAAGATGGACAGCCCCTTGGTCTCTTCCAATATTTTAACGGTAAACACCTTTTAAAATTGAGAAGTCAAAATTTTAAAGATCTATCGGACATCACTTAGAAACTTGGGGAATACCTTAAAACTCAACACAACCTATCTTTTTATGACATACAACTAGTTCTCAAGACATTTCCACAACTTTTTTTCTTGAGATATATAATTTTTTGTCCATATATAATCATTTTTAGTTCTTTGAACACTATCCAAGATGGTTTGAAACTTATACATTTTATTTTTTGGTATGAAAGAGATCTATAGTTAGCTTCTCTTATTACTCTTTATTTCACCTTGACTTAATGTTCATTGGAACTACAAGCTCAACCAATCCAAATGGAATATATTAGTCTCTAAATCTAGAAGTTCAAAGCTTATGCATAGTCCCAATTTACCACTTGAAAAATCCTTCACATAAAATTTCCCATCGAAATTGACATCAATTTCCTCCACCCACCCCTAAATACCATTTTTGTGCTAATACATAATCCATTTAAGATGTTTTTTGTTCCTACCTACATACTAGAAAACTTTGGTTTTCCCTCTTCTTTACCATGCCTACACTTTTCCTACATGTTTGTTCATGGACGTGTGTTCCCCTAAGAACTTCAACCTTTCACAATCTCACCGGTCACAATCACAAAAACATGGAGCTAAAGTTTATTTTAAAAAATTTCTTTCGCAGTCTTATCTAAAACATGGTTTCCTCATCAAATTGAGACTTAGATAGGCCTCTCTAAATTATTCTTCATATTGTCAATATAATCTCTCTTCTTCAAGAACATTTGAGAACTAATACCAAGTTGGAAAATACCACTCACAAGCTCCTCTTACTATCACACAAAATTAAGGGAGTTCATACCACTTCCAAGAGTCTTCAAAGGTTTCTTCAAGATTATGATCTCTCATAATTTTTAATTTATATTTTAGTAGCTGACTCTTGACTGCATGCTTGTTTTATTATTGTTTTTATTTTTTCAATGTAATAGTTTTTTGTAAAATTATTCACTAATCCATTAAAAAATGTGATCAATTTTACACTTTCTTTTGATCTATATAAATGACTGCTAAATCTTTACTTGTCATACTGTAATAAATGTCTAATTACATCACCCCACTTCAATACTATTTAATTTAATAAACAAACAAGTAATAACAAGTTTATGTTCCATATCTAATATCAAAAATAATTTTATATTCTATATAAACCAGATGATTAAATAATATGCAATTATTGATTCATTTATTTACAATAAAGAATCACTCTCTTTTTGAAAAAAATCAAACATGGAAGAATTAGGAAAATCTAAAATATTTTTATATACAAAGATTCAAGTCAAACCACTAAACCTTTACAAGTAATTATCAAGTGTGCCTTTCATACAAAATCATATCAAGGATTCATAGACTTTAACAATGCTTTGTTAAAAAATCCTTTATATCAAACAATTGGACTACCTTTTTATATATGAAGAGCAAATAATATGCTTAATTTTGAGGAGACAAGTCTTTATCACATTAAGACACAAGGCCACAAATTTCTTATGCATTACTTCTAAATAGACAACTTTCCATGCGAATTTAATTGATAGCAAAATACAAATATGCAAATACAAAAAATTATAGAAGTGT
This sequence comes from Chamaecyparis obtusa, assembly GCA_027943335.1. Lineage (NCBI taxonomy): Eukaryota > Viridiplantae > Streptophyta > Pinopsida > Cupressales > Cupressaceae > Chamaecyparis > Chamaecyparis obtusa. Next base: position 23,660 of record BSBK01011607.1, read on the forward strand.
TTTGTCATTATCACATAATTTAAACATAAAAAATTTCAAGTTGTCACTCCATTTGATGATAAGAAACGGTTTTGATTTATAGTCTATCTTATTTAATTTTTAAAGATATGAGTCACTTAGCTTTCAATTATATAAGGCAATATCACCGTAAAGTGACTTTATTGTTGACTTGACCCATATTTCATTATCACATTCGCTTTCTATTTCATAAAATATCTCACAATTAGACTAGGGTAGAGAACAAGGTGATAATTAACTAAGATAAGGTTACACTCATAATCTTGTATAGATTTATCTATTTATAAGACTTGTATTAAAAAAATTAAAATTAAAATTAATTTTTTTAGTAAATATAAATAGAGAAAAAATTTAGTACTATAAAATTATAATTAGGAGGGATTCTTAATTGTTAAGGTTATCTTTCTCCGCATTAAGCAAGACTTATTTTCCTTTTCACTATCTTGTGGTCTCTTATCTCTTCTTGTAGCTATCTTACAATTGAAATCTTGCACACTTGGTTGAATTTGATTCCTCAATAAATATTAAAACTATTAGGTGAGGAAACCTAACTTGATTATTGTGGGCACCCACATCTTTGAGAGGACACTAGAGAATGATAAGCAACAACCAATCACCTTGGCAATTATCTATAGAGGCCCAACCAAAAGACTACGTAGTCAATGATATAGAGAAGACTCTCTAATGACTATGAGAGTAACATTGATAGTGACTACAACCCTATCCCTAGCAAGGGGGACCTATATTAAGAAGGTGAAAGGGAAGACCTAGAGAAAAGTGCATAGAATATTCCCTTATTGATTAAGTGAGACCTAAATATGTTATACTTTCAAGGGTCACTTAATTGACCTATACTCTATATGATCACATTAGAAACCATCAACTTATATATCAACATTATAGAACATTATGTTGTGTAAAAAAGATCAAGCCATTATAATTGTAAAAAAATGTATATATTGTTGAACCTTTTACACATAAGAATATAACCAAACAAATACAACAAAGGTTTTGGTTATCCATAAAGAAGACATCCTAGATGGGAAACACCGAGAGATGTTAAATGATTTCTCCTTTGTATAGCACACACTATAGAAATAAAACAATATTGGGCTCCACCATTATTTTCTAAATAGTTTGAATGAATTTGGTCTCTATATAAAGAAATTGCAACAATGACCTAGAACTTAACTTTTGAATCATAGGAAGATGTGAAAAAATCATGTATATTCTTTTTTTTAATGAATCATAAGAAGATGTGACAAAACCATGTATATTCCTTTTTGGTGTATAATTAAGAAAGGGGTATTAACTAACAATTTCAAATCCTTCTATGAATGCTTAGTAGTGTGATAATTTGTTTTATCTACTTTAAAGGTAGATTAAGTCTTATATTGCCAATTTAATGTGCTTAACTCAACAAGCATTAATTTACTAAAGTAAAATCAGTCCTTCTATGAAGGCTTAGTAGTGTGATATAAAATTTAATCAATGTTAAAGGTAGATTAAGTTTTATTGCTAGTTTAATGTGTTTAACTCAACTAGCATTAATTTACTAAAGTAAAATCTATTTTCAAAGTTAATTTAGTTAACACAAAGAACACTTCATAATACTTTTTTTAGTATTGAAAGTTGGGTAAACAAGAGATTGCATTTTTCGATGGCACAAGAATTTATGTGTTATAGAAAGTGATTTAATGAATATCTAATTACAAGAGTACTACTATAGAGATTAAATGTTGTTAAATAAATTCTAAAAATTACCATTATTTTTGTCTAAAATCGAGCAAAAAACTGTAGATGGTGGATGATAGCACATATGTGCTATAGTCTAATAGTCGAGTTCACATCCAAAGTTATCAAAGAATGCAAATACTTGTGGAAACCTAGATTAGGGAAAAAAGAATGTAAATGGATTTATCAACACACTAGATTTATTAATAAAATAGTCATAAAATCATCTAATGAATGTGAAATCAATTCTATTTAATTAAAAGACAATAAAGAAGATCAAGAATAACAAGATGTCAATCAAAAGATTGGATGTAATATTTAAAGATTAATATGTAAAAATATGAATATACATACAAAATCAAGAATGCAAGGAGGATGATAATGAATATGAAGAGAAATAACAAGGATTAATAAGATCCCATAAATATGAAGAATATTGCATAGAGGATGTCATTAGAAAGATAGAATTGAGAACACAAGGAAGAGCTTCTAGGTTGAAAATAAAAATATATATTGCTTTTCTTTGGGAGCTACAGGAAAAAAATACTCTATTGAGTGGTAAATAGAGTTCACATACTTGGCCAATGAAGAACTCCTACAAGAATAATACATGATTTAAAAATGGAAGACTTTTATAAATCAGCAAAAGATTAAAAAAAAAATCATGAACATGAGAGTATACCATAGATGTTGCACAACAAGCTGCAAATTAGAAGTAGATCTTATATATTGCAAGAAGGTGCTAGAAAATTATAATAAGATGGAAGCTCTATATTAAAAATAAGTCATGATGTGGGATCTAAGATTCATTTTTGTTTGGATGCAAATAATTCTAATTTTAGAAAGTGAATCACAATGATGACTATTGGAAGCATACATGGTCAATCTCAGTATTAGTTACAATAAAAGAATAAATATCTCTATACTACTTATCAGATGGAATTTGTATGGTTGTATTAATGATTGATGCTACCACATTTATGCTTGAGTCACAAAATCCCTAATAAATAGGGCATAAACCTTAAAAGAAATGAGTGACATATAAGTTGGACATTTAGATTATAGAAAATACTAAAAATGGTTTGAAAATCTTCAAAGAGATGACAAAAATATGTGCCAAAATAAGGGTTGGATTCTAGAATCACTACTCCAAAACACTAGAATAGAATTTTCCTTTCAAGGCCAAGGGGTTTCTTTATAAAAGTAATAGAACAATTCAATGATAAACTATGAAGGGTTTAGGGACAATGTAACAAGCTAAACTCTAAGCAAAAACAAAACTAGCTAACTGAGCTAAAAAGAGAAGTATAGAATGCAAAGCTTGTAAATTAAGTGCAAGCTAACATTTCTAATGATTTAAAAAAAAACATAAATAAGCAATTGCATCAAAATGCAATAGTAAATTTCTTAAAGGAAAGAAAACTCATCATGTACCATCTTTATCATTTAACTTAACATAAAATACAAAGTAAGTGCAGAATCATATTGTGAGTGTACTAGATATATTGAATCCATTGTGTCTTTCTTGAATACTTCAATGTAATATAAGGGTGAAAGTATCACCGGAGTACTTTTACTACGCAACCATGGATCTATTGATCCCCCTTGCATACTTCCTACTCGAAGTGGTTTGGCCCTTTGCAAGGGGTGTAAATATACTGATGAACAAGTCATTTAAATCTAGTGTATAATCCTAGATAACTCTAGTTGTTCATACTCTATAGCTACTCCTAAGTAGTATGATCCTTGACTAGGAATATATCTAGAACAATACGAACTAACTAACACTAGCATAGTTTAGTGCATCTTGGCCAAGGTTTCTAATGCAACATGTTCAAGAGATGCAGTCTAGTTCTTCCCAATCCGACTTGGTTACAAATCTCCTATAGAATGTAGTAGACTAGTTCATGCGCATATAAGACTCATGCTTTTCCTAGTCTTAATCCTTCTAGTTGAAGTACATAATCAACAATGAGGTGCCTATTTATTTTCACTTTAATATTGACATACTTGTCATTAGAAACCAACATAATTAACCATCATTTCTTGGTTAATAACTGATCCAGTTTGCTGTTTAAATTTTCTTCTAATAAGTAGTTTAAATTTCCAAAACTATGAGGAATTTTTCCCAAATTGATAACAAAGAGGAAGTTGTCTTGAGAAAACTACACATGCTTGTGTTGTTTATGGAAGACGAAGTACAGAGCCTGCTTTATACACTATTGTTTATGGAAGAAGAAGTACAGAGCTTGCTTATAGCTGTTGTTCATCGCATGCAATTTCTACTTTCTTTCTTTTGTCCTTTCTTTCTATGCGTCCTCCCCCTGTTCATTCCCGTGTGCCTGTATCAAATAATGAATGAAAAACAAGCTTAATGTACTCGACCGTTTTTGAAATAAAATCCAAATCCTTTTTCATGTGGTTGCGTTTCATTAAGAGGCGGTTATCTCTGTTTAATTTGAGCAAATTTCAAATTCAATCTTCTTTTGTTTTGTTCCAAACCACACTCTCTTTAATGAGATGCGATTTTTTTTTAAAAAAAATTTGTGATTTTCGATCATAAAATATGCAGATCATGAAGAATAGATGGTGAAAATTTCACGAAAATCTGTCATGTTTTCTATTTTTTGAAATTTGGTCAACGGTGCATTTTGTAGGGAACTTAGCCACATCCTTGGAAATATCCCCATGTAATACACTTTACCAAATATTAACTATGTTATGAATTCCAAATGAAGTTGTGGTTTCATCATTTCATTTGGTTGTATTTTAATGGCAGCGGCTAAGCTCCCTACAAAACACACCAAAGACAAAAAAAAATGTCAAACTTTCTTTTTCCAGATTTGCAAAAACACAACGATTTTTTTGTAATTTTTTTGTGGTTTTCGACCACAAAATATGCAGATCATGAAAAATAGATGGTGAAAATTTTGCAAAAATTCATTGTGTTTCCCATTTTTAGAAATTTGGTCAACGGAGCATTTTGTAGGGAGCTTAGCCACGTCCTATTTTAATTATATACCTCCACACCACTTTCATATCATGGCTAATGACATGATTTAAATTTCACATTTCATAAGAATTCAAAATGGAATTCATTTTCGAAGTTTATTTCATTTCACCATGCCACTTATACCATGACGTGACTCTCATGATATTATGTCATTCACATTATTAAGAATCCTAAATGGAATTCTATTTCCATTTAAAGAATTTAATATAATAATTTTTTTTTCAAAGATTAAATATGTTTATTAAATATTATATATATATAGTCCTAAAATCTTATCATCCATAATTGAATTCTTTAGAACCTATTAGGCCCCATTTTGACGATTTTGATATCCAAATACTTGTTATGCTTGATCCTGGCAAGTTGTATTTTCTTCTCCCTCTCCTATTCTCTCTCCCTATGCTTCCCTTGAAATTTGAGCCAATTTTACCTAGGACACATCGCCAATGGCGACATGTCCTTGGGTTTTGGGGTCCAAACTTTTCCTAGGGCTTGATGTCGGGGTCCTATTTCAAGATTTTCATTTGTGGTCGGCCTGGATCAGATTTGAATCACAAAATGATGGAGTTAGTATAAGAACCTCTTATCACTCCTCATTTTTTATTTAACAACTATATGCAAGCATTTCAGAAATCAAGCTATCAAGATTTCAAGCAAGCATGAGCAATTGGATTCAAGATTTGACACCAAACATCCAAGATCAAGATCTCCAAGTATCCAATTTTTCAAGTGTTACAAGCTAGGGTTGTCGTTGCACCAAAAGATCAACCTTTCAATGTTTGACATAACCACTAGAGTTACAAAATCGATAGGAGGCAATTAAGACATTTCATGAATCCCACGAGGGACACTGGTGCACTGCCAACAATCCTCCCCAACGTCACTCACTGTAGACCTGCGCCACTCACAATGGAGATTTGAACCTGTGACCAAGCTATGATGCCACTTGTTACAATCTAGGGTTGTTGTTGCACCAAAAGATTGATCTATCAATGCCTGATACAACCACTAGACTTATAGAATCCAAAGGAGACAGTTAAGCCATGTTGTGAATCCCGTGAAGGACATTGGTGCACTACCAACATCAAGATCATTCAAATCTAAGACAATCTTCTCCTTTTGATACAAGTTTCATTCATTACATTACTTAAAGAAGGAAAAATCTTGTCTCCGAGTAGTGCTTGAGTCTATTGGGGAAATTCTTCCTTTCTAATGTGCAATCAATGAAATGGGGAAGTAATTCATTTACAACATTAATTATTATATTACCCATCCACCCATTTATTATTGTACATTTTGGTGAGCCCCATCTATTACATTGCAAGGTCTGATTCGATGCTTATATCTACATTGTATGCATTTGTCAATATCATAGTTAGATCTAGATCTACTTTGCATGCTTTACATTAGATCTTTAAAATTGATAGTTATATGTGCCTTTCATAAAATATTGTTATTTTATTTGGTTGAATTTCATATCTCTTTTAAATATTACGATTGCATTAGATCTATCTTCTCTTGTGCATGAGTGTTATTACTTTGAGTCATATTTATAGCATTCTGGTTAGGAGAAGTCGTAGACTTATGGGTTCTTTTGATCTCGAGCCTTATATTTTTCCTAGGAATCTTGATGATACCAACATGCATACAAGTGACAAATCCTATCACGGAAAATAACTCTTCCCATTCTTCTCATGACTAAGATGAGGCTTTAAGAGTCCCTCCTATGTAAGTCCAAAAACTCTCCAATGACTTTGAGAAATTTGAACAATGGTAAGGACAAGAAAATCTAATCCCGAAGTCATTTATATTGTAGAAGGATTAAGGAAGTTAATTCATAATAATGAAAAAAGCGTTAACATCTTGTGTAGTATCTCTCATTGCATTCATAACAATGTAAAACCTATTACAATGTTTTCTCAAGAGCTAGGTTTCATTCCACCTATCACTAGTTTTGAGACCTCTATGCCTATTTCTACCTCAATTCCTAGTGTGTCCACCCATGCTCCACCTATCATAACTTCTATTCAAAACCTCAATCCTCCACATATCATCAATGCCTCCTTAAAATAGTGTGCCCTTTTCATATTCAACAATTCCCTCCATTTCACACAATGCTCCAAACATTTCAAACATGTCTCCTCCTACCATTCTCTCTACCAATTCTATCATTAGTAGCTTGGTTCAAACTATGTCTTCCTTGCAACAACAAATTGCTTTAATGAATCAATCAAAGTTCAATATTCCTACTTGTGATATTGCTAGTCCTTTGTCTTTGGATATCATATGTGCCATTATTCCACAATGCATGGAGATTCCTCATCTTGAGACTTATAATGGTAAAGGTGATCCTTTGACTCATTTCAAAACTTTCCAAACATTGTGTAGTGATTTCTCTCATGATCATAGGTTCACGACTAAATTTTTTACTAGAACCTTTCAAGACAAAGCCTTGCAATGGTATTGTTCTTTTCCTCCTTACTCTATTGAGACTTTTCAAAAAAATTCTAATGCTTTCATTTGACAACTTCAAAATAACATTAAGTGAGGAAACCCAACTTGATTATTGGGGCACCCACATATTTGAGAGGACACTAGAGAATGATAAGCAACAACCATTCACATTGGTAATTATCTATAATAGTTCAACCAAAATACTACATAGTCAAGGATATAGAGAAGACTATGCAATGACTATGAGAGAAACATTGAGAGGAGACTAAGTGATTAAAATACTATCCCCAATGAGGGGGACCTATAATGAGAAGGTGAAAAGGGAAGGACCTAGAGAGAAGTGCATGGAATATTCCCTTATTGATTAAGTAGGATCCAAATATGTTACACTTTCAAGGGTCACTTGATTGAACTATACGTATATCTATATGATCACATTAGAAACCATCAACTATTTGACATGAGTAGCAAAATTAGTGTCCACAAAAAAATTATTGAATATAGAAAAATGCATATATTTCCATTTGTAAAAGAGGTTTTAGAATCTAAAATCATGTCATCTATAGGAGAAATCAGTTGAAAATATCACCCCATCATCTTATAGATCATTACGTCATGTGAAATATCTTAAGCCATTATAATTGCAAAAAATAATGTATCTATTGGTGAACCTTTTACACATAAGAATAGAACCAAAAAAATAAAACAAATATTTTAGTTATCCATAAAGAAGACACCTTGGATGGGAAACACCAAGATGTGTTAAATAATTGCCAAAGGAATGCCCTTGTGTAGTACACACTGTAGAAAGAAAACAATATCGAGCTCCATCATTATTTTCTAAATAGTTTGAATGAATCTAGTCTTCATATAAGGAGATTGCAATGATGACCTAGAACTTAATTTTGAACCATAGGAAGATATGACAAAATCATGTATATTACTTTTTAGGTTTATAATTAAGAAAGGGGTTATCAACTAACAATTTCAATGCCTTCTATCAATGCTTAGTAGTGTGATATAAAATTTAATCAACTTTAAAGGTAGATTTTATTGCCAATTTCATGTGCTTAACTCAACTAGCATTAATTTACTAAAGTAAAATCCATTTTCAAAGTTAATCTAGTTAACAAAAAGACAATCTCATAAAGTTTTGCGGTTGTATTGAGAGTTGGGTAAACAAGAGATTGTGATTTTTGGTGGCACAATAATTTATGTGCGATAAAAAGTGATTTAATGAATACCAAATTGTAAGAGTACTACTATAGAGATTAAATTTTGTTTAATAAATTCTAAAAATTGCCCTTAGTTTTGTCTTAAAGCTCAAAAAATTGTAGATGGTGAATGATAATGCATATGTGCTATAGTCTAATAGTTGGGTTCACATCCAAATTATCAAAGATTGCAAATACTTGTGGAAATCTAGATTAAGGAAAAAAGAGTGTAAATGGATTTATCAACACACTACATTTATTAATATAAGAGCCATAATAAATCATCTAACAAATGTGAAATCAATTCTATATAATTAAAATACAATAGAGGCTCAAATTAAGAATAACAAGATGTCAATCACAAGGTTGGGTGTAAGATTCAAAGTCTAATATGTAAAAATATGCATATAAATACAAAATCAAGAATACAAGGAGGATGATAATGAATATGAAAAGAAATAACAAGGATTAATAAGATCCCATAAGTATAAGGAATATTGCATAGAGGATGCCATGAGAAAGATAAAATTGGGAACAAAACGAAGAGCTTCTAGGTTTAAAATAAGAAACTATGTCACATTTCTTTGAGAGCTACATGAAATAATATGCTATTGAATGGTAAATAGAATCCACATATTTGGCCAATGATTTCCTTCAAGAATAAGACATGATTTAATAAGGGAAGACTTTTATAAATAAGTAAAAATGTAAAAAAAATCATTAACATGAGAGTATACCATAGATGTTGCACAAGAAGCTACAAATCAGAAGTAGATTTTATATATTTCCAGAAGGTGCTAGAAAATTATAATAAGATGGGAGCTTTATATTAAAAAAAAATCATGTCATGAGATCCAATATTTTATTTTTTTGCATGCAAATAATTCTAATTTTAGAAAGTGAATCACAATGATGACTATTGGAAGCTTACATGGTCAATCTCAAGATTAGTTATAATAAAAAGCATAAATATATCTAGACTAATTATTAGATGAAGTTTGTATGGTTGTATTATTGATTGATGCTACCAAACATATGTTTGAAATCCAACATCCCTAATAAATAGGGCATAAATCTTAAAATAAATGAGTGACATATGAGTTGGACATTTAGATTATATAAAATACTAAAAGTTATTTGAAAATCCTACAAGAGACAAAAAAAAAAGTGCCAAAATAAGTGTTGGACCCTAGAATAGAGTTTTCTTTTCAAAACCAAGGGGTGTCTTCATAAAATTAAAATAATAGTTGAATGATATACTATGAAGGGTTTAGGGACAATTTATGATTGTATACAATCTCTCCTACACTTTGGACTTGACCTAGACCTAGTAAGGTAATTCTAGAGGTATCATAAATAGGATTAAAAGTATTGAAAGATAATGAACGGATTAAATTTTATAGTTGCATCTAATGCAAGTCTAAATCTAAAGGTTGTTACTTGGTTAACTAACTACTCAAATAACCTCTTATATATCTAATATGGACATTATTTTCATATGAAGAAAGGTAAACATGGTTTGTAGGATGTAAAGATTGATAAATCTTGTAAAATATCTTTACCTATTCGGTTTTTAAACCATGAACTACAAAGATATTAAACTAAATGTAAACTAATACTTATATATTGATTCATGTTAGAGAGTGTGATATGTCTCATATTTTTGAGATGGATGTCTATCCAATGGGAAATAAAGGAACCATTTCTTAAAGAAAAAAAACAAAACAAAAAGGGACATGAATTGATGCATATTCATACACAAAATATTGTGATTTCAACAGTAAAACATGTTTAATAATCCATTATACAACCACATGAAATCCAATATAAGAGAGAAAATACCTATTGTAAATCTTGTAATGTATAATGTTGGGATTAATGCATCTCAAACTTTGTGAATCTTAGCAATGATGATTGCAATAGTTGATATTATTTTTATTTAATTAATTTCCTACAAATGTCTAGTAATCTAGTGGGACCCACAAACTTTGTGTCATTATATATGGAAGTGACTATGCAAGACGTATCTACACATGTGGAGGCAAGAATCCCATTTTGAGGATCTTGTATTGATGATACATAAGTGCTAAGTTTTATGTTAGGAGACATTTTATGAAAAAATATATTATAGTTATTATAACACAATTGCACATGACAACCTATGACAAAATGGACAAGTGAAAGATGATGTATTTGCATGGAGAAGGTGGGTCCCAAGTTGACTAATAACATGTTGTAAGAGAATGTGTTATTAATAGTTAGTTATTATGGATTTTTTCATAGTTGTAAGTGTTGTTAGTCATTATTATTTTCATGACAATTGTAAGAGGTCTAAAATCATATGTCATACCTTAATATGGAAAAGTCAAGGAGCCCATTTTTGGAGGTTTCAATGGGTCACTTGATGATGTACATGTTTCATTTGCATGCTTTTAGGTGGTTGAAAAAAGTATGGCAAGTGTTTTGCACAAATCCCTCTTCTATTTTTATCTATAGAATGTTTCTCCTTTTTGTATTTTTCTCTATAAGTTTGTCTTGGATAACATTATGTATGTTATGTTTTGTAGGTGAACTGATTTGTTTCTAGAATTAATCTAGATTATGGGTTATTGATTATGTTCTCTGATTGAAGAAGCTAAGTATTGATGATGGATTGTTACTAACTAGTTTATTGGAATATAAAGTATTGTGTTTTTGGAGTGTGGGGGTCTTATGAAATGGTTTCCCCATATACATCTTTTGTTTATTGTGTCTATCTAGTTTCATGTTAATATCTTCATATAAACGTGTTTCTATTTCTATAATAGTTAAATATTGTAAAGAAAATTTGCACTATCTCCCTCACTAGATTAGTGTTAGGAAGAATTTTTGTACCTTTGATTCATTTGAATTCATATTAGAGGCTAGACATTTTTTTAATTTTTACAAGTGGCTGGATTTTTTTTAAACATGATCACTTATGCTAGCAAAATACACCCTCTTTCCCTACATGAAATAATTTTGAATAAGAGATATGAACCAATAAGGCCACAAATGGAGAACCTCATCCTCATTTAACAAAGGTGATGATCAAACTTGTGAGCACGTTGGATTAGTGAAGGCACAAGTCCACGATCATAGTGACCCAATGGTCGTTTGAACCATGGTGGGAACAAAAATAACACTACCACTTAACCAACACACTATGTGGTGAACCTAGAGCATAGCCAATTTTAGTTCCATTATAGGGTAGTAGGTTTTTAATACTCATCTTAGTTTGAGTGAGATATTTTTCATAGTATTTAATCAAAATATTATTTTAGTAAGGAGATGACAAGAACATCCAAAAAAATTGCTATGGAGAATTTTAATGGCAACAACTCCAAACTATGAAAGTTGAATATGGAGGATATTCTCATAGATCAAGATCTATGGGCCACAATATTTGGAGTAAAACCTCAAGCTATACCGCAAGATGTTTTGGATATAGTGGATCAAAAAGATAAGGGCCTCATAAGGATCTATTTAGTGGACTCTTTCTCATTGAATGTCCATGAAGAGAAGACTATGAAATATCTCTCAAAGAAGTTTGGAGATGTTTATCAAGATAAATCCTTAGTTAACAGGATTTTCCTAAGAAAGAATATGTATTATTTGAATATTGAAGATGGACTATCTATTTATAATTATATCAATGCATTCAATATGATAGATTCTCAATTGGTTTTTTTGGGTGATAAGATCAAGGAATATTGTTGCATGATTTTGTTATATTCTTCACTAGACTCATGAGATCACCTTGTTATGGCTATTAGGAGTACAATGACTTAGTTCAAGATAGATGAGGTGGTAGCATTTATAATTTCTAAATAGATGTGGAGGAAGACTTATGAGTTAGCTAAGGAGGCTTTTGTAGTTTGTGGTAGATCAAAAGAGAATGAAAAGAAGGACAAGAAAGATGAAAGAGGAAGATTCAAATCTCATGGGAAATATAAGAAACCTAGAAAGTCCAAGGTAAAATATTGAAAATTTGGAAATATTTGTCATTAATATAAAGAATTAAAGGAGGGGAAGATGAAGAGAAGCCCTCCCATTTTAGATTCAAACAATCCTCTCAAGATGAAGATGAAGCCTTCATTACAACCTTGGCAAAACAAGCATAAGAAGATGGGTAGTTGATAGATTTTGATGCATCTTTTCACTTGAGCTTAGATCAAGGTTGGTTTGAAAAGTATGAAGAATATGATGGTGGGAAGATGTATCTAAGTGATGACTCTTATCTAAAGGTTGTTGGTTATGGAAGAGTCCACATTAGATTTCCAAATGGTAGGTTTAAGGGGCTCAATGGTTTTATATATATCTCGAGTTTGATATAAAATCTAGTGTAAAAAGGTTATTCTATAGTAGAAGTGTTATTTTCAAAGAGATGAAACCTTCCACCATTAATTTGAATCTAGAGAAAGAAGAGAAAAAAAATAAGGAGGTGGTTCTAATTCCTTCTACCCCTAAGAAAGAAGATCTAGGAGCTCCTAATGGACTTGATGATGAGGAGATCTCTAACAACTTTAAAAGCTCAAAAAATGAAGACCCTAAATCTCATCCTTTGAGGAGGTCTATAAGAGTTAGACAAAAAGATTATAGTTATATAGTTTATTTTATTACTAAAATTAATGACCCTAGGACTATTAGAGAGACTGTGGGTATGTGTGATGTTGATTCCTAAATAGAATCCATGGATGATAAGATGACATCTTTGAAGAATAATAATACTCAAGGGGTTTGGTACATTTTCATAAAGGATGAAAGCTTGTGTGATGTAAATAGGTATCCAGGAAAAATTCAAGTCTTGATGATAGTGTTGAGAAGCATACAACTATTACAACTAGTGGTTGTTGTTGCACAAAAAGATCAACCTTTTAATGCTAGGTACAACCAATAGACATATAAAATACACAAGAGGCAGTTAATCTATGTCACTAACCACTATTTCATAAGAAAGGCCAAGGAGAACAAGGGCACAATCAATCCTTCTCACCAATGTAACAATCCCCCCAACACAAGCTCGAGGTTCAAACTTGCGACAAAGCTTTGATACCACTTGTTACAACTAGTAGTTTCCATTGCACCAAAATATTGATCTTTTAATGCCTAATACAACCACTAGACATATAGAAGACATAGGAGGTGGTTAATCTATGTCACGAACCATCACTGCATTGGTGATGCCAAGGAGACCAAGGGATTAATCAATCTTTCTCACCATTGTACAACAACACAGTTGGTCGTGAAGTGGTATTTTCAAGTTTTTGATTAAGGAAAAAATAGGTTTTTAAGGGAACCAAAACCATTTACATAGAAATTGCATAAGGTTTAGTAATAAAGTTCCCCAACACAAAATGGGCACACCAACAAGCAAAAAGCAAAAAAATACTTACAACAACAAAAAACAAGTAGAAACAAGTGGTCGTGAAGTGGTATTCCCAAGTTGATGGAATAGATTATCATGATATGTTCTCTCCTATTTCAAAGTTGGTATCCATTTAATTCTTTCTATCACTTGCTATAGATCATGACTTATAAATGAATAAAATAAATTTAGAGACAAAATTCTTTCATGTGTTACCCCAACTGATGAGAATGAACGAGGTCAATCGAGAAATGAAAGGTATGTAGAAGGATTGGATTAGTTGTTATGTTGTCATTGATGTCAATCTTATTGACTTACTGATTTCAGTTTCCATATCAATCTGAAATATGTGATGTTGAGAAAAGAAATGATTGGTAAAGACATAAGATGAAATAAAGAAGCTTAATTGGGAAATTTTTGAATCGGTCTATGACAAGGTAATATTAATTTGATTGTTTTATATGATTTAATAAAGTGTTAGAATGATGCACAAGTCAGTTATGTTGATCGGTAACAAAGGATTGAAGTTGCAAAGTGAAAAGATAAGGAAACAGTATGTTCAACTGAGCTAGGAACAGTTGTCATTAAAGTAAAGATATTGGTCAAACACAGTTAACCAAGTGAATGTTAACCGAGTAGAAAGACTTAGTCGAGTAGGTGAATTTAGTCTGTTAATCAAGGAATAAAGTAAAATACGACATCATGTGAAGATATGGGTTGATCTAGAATATTATAAGGAAGGAACAAAGTCAGTTAATGAAATCAACAAACACAATCATTAGGTACAGATAAATGGTGAGGATTTAGTGATTGGTTTGAGATCCAAGAAAAGTTCAAGTTCCAAGGTGAATATACAGCTCGAAAGAATCATAAAATGTTCTACTGAGATACATATTTGATCTAATGGATGAGATTAAGCGGTGACAGGATTAAGTGAAAAATGTTATCTATATAAAGGATGATCACAATGATCATGATGTTGATGTTGATGTTGATGTTGATACTACCGATGTTGATGAAGTATTGATATTCAGAGAAAAAAATTGAATTGAAAAGAAGGATACACCAAGTAGAACAGAGTTGAAGGAATGTGTGAATGAAGGGAAGAAAAGTGATGAGATGAAGTGTGTGTATTGCTCAGCCAAAAATGAAGAGTTTGAAGAGGAAAAATGAGTAGAAAGGAGATCTGAATAGGCAAAGGTAGTTGCATATTTTATCAGATCATTATATCATTAATTTCTAACCATTGTAGTAGAAAATCTCTTAACTGAGTGGATTTAAACTTCCTAATTTCTAAATCCTTTGTAAGGTGGCATTCTAACAAATTTTCTAAAGTCCTCTAATAAGGCCACTCATTATAGGGTGATAGATCTAGTCGATCTTTGGTGAAAATCCCCTAATAGGGTCACATCTAGAAAATGTGTTTGTAATCTTTAATAGGATTGGCTTTTAATCGAGCTCACTTCTGAAGAGTGAATTATTTTATGGGTAAAAATTTCTGTAGTGGTTTTTCCCAAATTGGGTTTTCATTTTAAATACTGGTGTTAATGTGTGATTGAATGTTTTCTATTTACTGATATTTTGATGAATACTACTTTGGTCAGTTACATGATTATATTTGATTGCATAGATTATCTACCAAGAATATTTTAAGGTTAGAAATGGTAAGAGACCTAAGATAATTAATTTTATAACTAATTCACCCCCTCTCAGTTATCCAACAATTGGTATCAAAGCTTTTGGTGCTTCGAAGCAAAAGTTTAGAAGACTTGAGAAAAATATCTGAAGATGTATAGGAGAGAAGTACCCAAGCTGAACAATGAGAGTTTCTCTACATGGAAAAGAAGGATGAGGTTATACCTTTCTAGGATTGGAGATTATGTACTCAATCATTTGGATAATGACTACACTCCACCACCTCTTGGACCCATGACACTTGATCAGATGAGAGAAAAGAAGAAACACAACTTGGTAATGATTGAAATTGCTTCTTCCTTGACCGATGTTGAGTTCAATGACATAAAGGACTATATTACAACAAAAGAGTTGTGGGAAAAACTTGGACTTGTTTATGGAGGTGATCCACATGTACAAAAATAAAATGTTGATAGTCTCAGAGGAAAACTTGATGAAATGAAAATGAAAGAAGAAGATAACATTGCACAATATAGCTTTAGATTTAAGGAAGTGGTAAGTGCTATCAAAGGTGTTGGTGGAACATTAACTAGAGAAGAAGTGGTAAGAAAAATTCTCAGAACTCTTACACCTAAATATTTTATTCGAGTCTCTGCTATTCAGGAACTAAGATCCATACCTAATAATATTGTTACTTTTGATGCTTTGATCAGTAAGTTGTCTGCATTTGAGCTTAGTAATTTTGATAATAGTATATCGAAGATAGAGACAACTTTTAAATCATCTCTAAGCATTGGTAGTTCAAGAAGAGAAAGAGAGGGTCACTATAGTTTAGGTGGAAGTGACTATGATAGTATATTATCCAAAGAGAAAGAACAAGAAGAACTGGAAGCACTGCTGGCAAAGAGGCTACCGAGAGGAAAATGAAAGTATAAAGGTAAACTGCCTTTAAATGTTTTAACTATAACAAGATTGGTCATATTGCATCTAGGTGTCCTAACCATGATAGGAATGATAAGGACAAGAAGGGGAAATAATATCAAAAATTAAGATATTTCAAGGAAAAATGAAAGAAATCATGCTACCTAGCTCAAGAAGGAATAACCGATGGTGAATTTGATGACACAGAAGAATGTGAGGAAGTAGTTTATGTTGCAATGAAGGATGAATCTGAAGAAGAAAGGTATGGAGATGAAAAATGCCCTTATTTCTCAAGTAAGTAAAACTGACCCATGGATTATTGATAGTGGTTGTTCACATCACATGAATGGTGACATTGATAAGTTTGAGAACTTAGAAGAATATGATGGAGAATTTTTTAGATTTGGAAATGATGTTCCATGTTCTGTTAAAGGAAAAGGGTCCATCATGTTGAATGAAAAGATTAAATGTGATAATTCCTATTGGGTTCATGGACTAAAATACAACTTATTGAGTGTTGCACAATTGAATAACAATAGTCACTGATTGGATTTTCAGAATAGAAAAGAAAACATCCATGGTACTGTTGGAGATTTGATTGGAACTAGTGAACAATCCAAAGGTAACTTATTCTACCTTGATAATGCTACAAAAAATTTATTGTTTGTTAAAGTTGAGGATGTATGACTATGGCATAAAAGACTCTTTCATGTAAATCTTGATAACTTAATCAAGCTTAGTTAGAAAAATAAGGTGAGAGGTCTATAAAGATTAAGCAAGCCTGATAGAGTTATGTGTAAGGAATGTCAAGTCGGTAAGATGACTAAATCAATTTTTTCAAGAAAGTATTATTCATATAATGGTATATTGGAATTAGTTCATACTGATCTTTGTGGCCCTATGAGAGTATAAAGTTATTATGGTGATCAGTATTTCTTTTTGTTTGTTGATGACTACTTAGGAATAGTGTCAGTAATGTTCTTAAAAGAAAAATTTGATGCATTTCAAATGTTTAAATGGTATGAGGAAGTATTTGAGAAGGAAAAAGGTAACTAAAGTATTTAAGATCAGATAGAGGAGGTGAATTTATCTTTGATGAATTTGTTGTCTTCTACAATGAGAATGGAATCAAAAGACAAGTCTATGCATTGAGGACTCCACAATAGAATGGTATAGCTGAAAGAAGGAACATATCAATAGTTGATTGTGCTAGAATATTGTTGATTGAGAAGGAAATTACACAAACATTCTAGAGAGAACCCATTAGTACTACTGTTTACACCCTCAACCGAGTACAATTGAAGAAAGGTACAAATAAAACTCCTTATGAAATCTAGTATGGGCATACACCTAATGTTAGCTACTTTAAAAATTTTGGAGGTAGGTGTTACATACAGAAAGATACTAAGAATGTAAAGTTTGATTCTAAAGGAGATGAAGGTATATTCCTAGGATACTCCACAAAGAGAAAAGCTTAAAAAATGTATGAATAAGGCTACTAACGAAATTGTGTAAAGTGCAAATTTAAGGATTGATAAGTTTGCAGAATTCAATGAAGAAGATAGAAAAAGGGAACCATAAGATTATAAAAGATTTGTATATGTACAAGAAGGAATTTCTGGTACTATACGTGAGCTTCAAGAAGAAATTAAGGAACCAGTTGAGCCCCCACCGAGAGATGTAAATGTTGAAGAACAAAGAACCAAGCTAGTGCTAGCAAAGTATGTGAGAAAGAACCATTCATCGACTCAAATTATTGGAAACAAAAATGCAGGAGTCAAGAAAAGAGGTAAGTTGAGAGACAATACATGTTTGATTTCTGAATTTGAACCTAGACTATTCAAGGATGCACTTGAAATGAAAATTGGGTTAATGCAATGAAAGAAGAGATTGATCATATTGAAAATAACAATACCTAGTAACTACTGCCAAGACCTAAGGATACAAATGTTATTGGTACAAAGTGGATTTTTAGGAATAAACTAAATTAAAATGGAGAAGTGATTAGAAATAAATCTAGACTTGTATGCAAAAGATATACTCAAGAAGAATGTATTGACTTATTAGATAACTGAGAGGGGGTGGTGAATCAGTTAAGTCTAGTTATCCTACAGTCCCAAAAACTCCCTAATGTATAAAAAAAATCTTTCAAACAATCTAAACAACTCGTTAAAACTTTGTATGTGTCATTTTGTTCACTAACTGAATAGTAGTAAATAAACTAGTGTATATACTAATCAAACCAATAATTGTAATGTGTAAAGTAAAATATCAAATCATCAAATCCATACACATATAACACTTTTATTTTTAATGTGGAAACCCTATTAGGGGAAAAATTATTAGGAATGAATTCTGAATATATCCTATGGGGGAGTATTCACAACCATTCTGTAGTAGTTGTTTTTGCATTCATGACTATGATTGTCATTGATGTCAACATAGTGATCTACTGAAGATTAGCAAAGAAGCATACAATGTTTATATTAGCGCACGTGGGATATTGCAGATCAAGATATGCAGAGTTGAGGACTTAATCTATGATGTTTTGTGAGATCATGGTCAAGAGTGCATATGAAAATTCAACTATTCATGATAGTTATGTGTAATTCAGTGGAAGCAGTATTTAGGTAGTGTTCCTAAAAAGCGGCTTGTGGAAATTGGATGATATCTCCTAATTGGGATATAATTTAAGCATGTGAGGTTGTACATATTATGAATACATGATGATAGTAATGTGGACTTGACAACAAGGTCAAAGGTTGCATGAGTAAAGAATTATCTTGATTGGAAGCCAACAATTTTATGTAATTGTGGAATATTTGTAACGCGTGGAAGATATTATTTTGTAAATTGTATGCCGACTCATTTGTAATTACTTGAGTGTGGTATAAATGAAGAATTGATTTTCTTTATTTTTTGAAGGAACATGACAGATAGTATGAAAGTGAATTGCGGAATTGTGCAATATTTGTTGTAAGAGGATATGCAAATTGTAGAGATCTAGTATTGAGATCTGATGAAGCAATTGGTGCAGTTTGGCATAGTCAAAGGAGAAGTGATAAGTTTTTTAGATTAGTAATCTTTTGGTATTATTCTATTGAGTAATACAGAGATCAGTTGGACAATTTGTTCAATGATCTTGCCCTTGAAGCTATTTGGACAATGGGTCCTTCTGTCTTCCATAACTCCTAACTGGGTTAGAATCTTTTAACAGGGATTCAAAGTCTCCTAATAGAGATTCATATGTACTTAATGTATTTCATAAGGCTCCTAACAGATTCCATCCTCTCACAAGGAATTTTCATATTAGTGCATCTTTTGTGGGCATCATTCGCACTGGGGTTTTTTGGAATTAGGAGAGATAGGGTACTGAGAGGGGAGGGGTGAATCAATGCCCAAAAATCTTTTACTTATAAACCTTTTAGATCTAAAACACCAAACAGTAGTAACCTTGCAAAATAACTTGTATCTAATGCATGTATATTTCATCCATTCAACTTGTGAAATTAAATAACATGAAATCAACAATATAACAGTCCCATAATACAAGTATTTTGGTAATGTAGAAACCCTTGTTAGAAGGTAAAAACTGCGGTGGGGATGACACCCACAAATTCTTCACTACTGCAGATAGAAAAGGTTTTCATGTTAGGGCTACAAGTTTGATCACTTCTAGTGATCTTACCCTGTTAGGAGTAACATATTAGATTAGCTAGATCTAACTATATGCACCCTAAAATGGTCGCCTAGACTTTGGGCCCCCATTCAGCAATTTATCAAATCCCTGAATCAATATTTTCAAAAATCAACATTTTATCAATTATATCAATTTCCTTGATCAAATCTTGTTTCATCATTTTTTGATTATTTGCCTTGGGCTAGCCATTTTATCCTAAGTCTTTATTTATTTAAAAGGAATATTTCCTCCCCTTTTAAAAAATAAAAAGCCCCCCACTTTTCCTCTTATCCTAAGTTGCACAAATAAAGCATTATTCCTATTTTATAAAAAAGAGAAAAGTACTTTTTGTCTTATATGGACACAAAAGTCTACTCTTATTTTCTTATTGGAGGATACTTGTGCACATGGATTGCTCTTCTTTGATGCTCCACCGTTGATTAAGTCTTTTGCCTCTTAATCTCCATGGTCCATTTTTCCTCATTTCTTATAAAAGAAGAGCTCTCTTCCTCATTCTAGGTCATTCATTTTTATGCTAATGTTATGCTGCAAGTTTTCTAGATAACTTTGGAGCTTTTGAAGATTTGGAGCATTCTTGGATCTCATATTTACATGCTTTCATATCTTTCACTCTTGCATAGTAGTTGCATAATCATGGTATTCTTAGTATAGACTTTCTTTATGCTATAGATTAATCTCACATAGTTTAATTAGGAGGGATTATAAGACTTGTATTTTCCTTTCATAGCCTAGTTTGCACTTTTATTTTTCATAGACTAGCTTGCATCCTCATTCTTAGCTTACTTGCATTGCATTTCATTTGATTCTTGGAGATATTGGCATTCTTGCCCTTGTCTTCACTTGAATCTCTCATTGTGTGGTTGACTAGCAAGGTCATTAAGCTTATTAGCTCTAGCTGAGAGCAATTTTACAATCTTGCAACTCCATACATAGAGAGCTCTAGGTCGCTATTGAAGGTTTACCTTTCATGGATTTCCTTTGATGTAATGACTTAAAGAAGTGCACTACTTTTGTGTGTACATTTATGGCACCCACTGTGGGGCAGAGTAGATTAGCTTTGTCCTTTAAATTTTGCACTTCCGTCATATTTTTGGCAATTTTTGGACATTATTCGTGGTCTTTGGGTTTCTATCTCAGAGTATCGTGCAATAATTCTAGGAATATCATGTGATAGTTCTCTGTATACACGAGCGATACTTTGCATGTTGGAAGTATCGCCCGCCTGTTTCAAGAACTATCGCCTGGTCTTAGACAAAGTATCACCTGGGTATAGAGCAGAGTATCGCTCGGACTAATATTATCACTCCAGTACACTAAGAAGTGTCACGCGATAATTCTGGTGTCTGCAGTCTCTTTTTGTACCCGGCAATGAGCCTTTTTGAGGTTTTTTGGCCGAATCTTGATTTAGTTAGCTTGTTGTTTCTATTTCCTGCACTTAGATAGAATTAATTTTCATAGTTGTACTGAGTTTCTTGCATCTTCATTTGGATTTTGGATCTAAAAAGGACCTCTCATGTGTTTGGCTTGAATGTTTACTTGCTTTCATAGGCACATCTCTTTTATGCTCTTAATGGTGAATGAAAGAACATAGATTTGTTTTTACAAGTTTGTGTAAGTGAATGCTTCTTGGTTTCCAATATCAAATATCTCATTGAGTGATTGGGGGCATGGATTCATTCCTTGTTTACATAGGGAGTTAAATGCACCACTTTGTGTACTCACTCTATGTTTTCTTGGAAAGTTAAATATTCCATTAATTCAACCCTTTTTCATTTGTGAGTAGTATTGATAAGCAACTTTAGAGTACTTTTGATTGATCTTGTTAGCTAAATTAGGTTTTTGGACTCGCTTATTTCTAATCACCCCTCGTTTCCACCCTTTGGATGCAATGTCAACATTCATATATAGGGGAGGGGTCTACTTGAAAAGAGCGTTAAGTGTTCCACAAAGTTTTCCCCTTTTTATGCTTTCTTGATCTCATTAGTTTTCTAAGGTGTGGACTCACCTTGAGTTTGTGTGAGGACTTAAATATTACACCTTGTGGACTCACTTCACACTCACTTGAAGAGTACTTTTGATTGATCTTGTTAGCTACATTGAGTTTTTGGACTCTCTTATTTCTAACCGCCCCTCATTTGCACCCTTTGGATGCAATGTTAGCATTCATATATACGGGAGGGGTCTACTTGAAAAGAGCATTAAGTGTTCCACAAAGTTCTCCCTTTTATGCTTTCTTGATCTCATTAGTTTTCTAAAGTGTGGACTCACCTTGATTTTGTGTGAGGAGTTAAATGTTCTACCTTGTGGACTCACTTCACACTCACTTGAAGAGTACTTTTGATTGATCTTGTTAGCTACATTGAGTTGTTGGACTCACTTATTTCTAATCACCCCTCATTTCCACCCTTTGGATGTAATGTCAGCATTCATATATAGGGGAGGGGTCTACTTGAAAAGAGCATTAAGTGTTCCACAAAGTTCTCCCTTTTATGCTTTCTTGATCTCATTAGTTTTCTAAGGTGTTGACTTGCTTTGAGTTTGTGTGAAGAGTTAAATGTTCCACTTTTTGGACTCACTTCACATTTATTTGAAGAGTTAAGTGTTCCACCTTTAGTGCTTTAAATACTTTTGATAGTGGATTGCTTAATTTTTAGAGCTAACTGGATTTTGGATTGTTCTAACCTTGTTGGCCTAACAAGTTGTGGTTGTAGGTGCATTAGCTTTGCCATATTGCATGCAAAAAAAAGGGGCTACTAATGGTTTTTGCAGGGCTTCCCTAAGCATAAAGATCAAATCAAGTGCTTGTTTAATTGCTTTCTTTATTGAGTGCAGCATATATTAGTTGTTTCATTTCATAGGCACTTAATATCTTGTGGAAGAGATTTTGAGGTGGTAGGAGAAGTATGCTCTTCACCATTGTGGTGAACCAGAAAATCTTGACCCATCTTGGGATTTTGGAAGCAAGAGGGTAATTGAACCTTTGCTTGGTATGTTTGGGAAAAAGCTTTGAGATAAGGGGAGTATGCTCTTCACCCTTGTGGTGAAACAAAATCCTTGAACCCCATAAGTTGATCCATTTTTGTTTAGATTGTTAGAATCCTTTAGCGGGCCTGCTCTTGAGCAATCAAGAGGAATGACCCAAGTGGGGACAAGCTTATTGCTAGCTATTCTGACCTGTTAGATTTGACAAACGCAAATCATCCCAAGAACACCTGCATGCAAGACTGTCACAAAGAAGAAGCAAAAAGACAGAAAGCTATGGCGGCCAAAAGGCCAGAGACTGCAAAACCATGTTGCAAGAAAATAATCTTCTATTAACAATGATGAAAATAATACAATCTCCTTATTGAAATGAAAGAAGTGAATCCTTATAAAAGGAAACACGAAACCCTAAAGGCTAAAACCCTAAAGAATTATAAAGCGCCTAAGTGAAACTTAAGCCTAGAGTATGATAAACTAATAATTAAATGATTTAATTATTAGCTAACATAAGACTACTCTAACACCCCCCCTTAAGTGTAACTTAGGGAGAAGCAAAAAAAGCTAAACTACTGCAAAAAGCAGGAAAGATGGGTCCCAGCAACTAGGCCTGATCAGGTACCCAAAACATAAAGCAAAAGATGTCCCAGAGAAAGGAACAAGAAGAGAGCAAGAAGCTCCTCCGAAGCATGTCTGAAAACTCTGTCAGAAGATACTGCTGGAACCCCCACTGAAGTGCATGACCAGGTAGAGAAGACAAGTGTCTGAAGAGCTGATCAATCGAACCAGGAAGCAATAGAACCAATAGGTGAACCCCCCCATAATGCTGAACTGGGAGAGGTGACAGGAACACTGAAATGCGATGCCAGAAACAGCTGCAGAAGAAGAACCAGGAACACCAACAGTGCAATAGAAGCACACACACAGGATAAAGGGCGGTGTCATAGACACAGTCTACATGGGCTAATGTCATGGAAGGTACGCTCACTTGACAAGAGTGGATGCGCCTATAGTGGCAAATGCATCAGAATCCCCCCATGGCACTTTATAACTGAGTGCGAATACTAAAACTGAACCAGGTGAAAAAGATCCCAGAAATGCAGAAGAGGGCACTTTATCTCAGTGCGTTTACAGAATAAAGATACATCAGAAAGAGCATGCAAGTTCAAAAGTCAGAAAGAAGAGTGCACTAAGAAACCAGAAGAAGAGATCCCCGGACCTGTAGAACCAAGCACACCACCAGAGGGCATAAACTGCATAACTCAGAGGAGTGAAAACCTAGAGCAGAATCTGGAAGAAATACCTCTGCCACTGAATAGTACACAGAAACAGCTTTCCGACGATATCTCGTTTGCCGAAAAAGGAGTCCGGATGAGCCAGAAATGACTCCCGGAAGGCAAAAAAAGACATCAGACTTCAACAGAAAAAAACACTATTGAAAAGGTGGAACCCAAAAACCTAACCTCCTTCATCGGAAAGAGCTCGGAAAGAGCTTTCCGACAATATAAAGAAGTTAGAAAAAGGCCCCCGTATGCTCCAGATACGGCCAAAAAACCCAGCAACCCTTAGAAAAATCTCTAAAAGGACCAAAAAAAATATTTTTAAGCCCCGGGGGCTGGAATTACAAAGCCCCTGGGCGCATGGCGCACGCAGGGGGCTGGAGCTGGAGCTCCTGGTCGGTCATATGACCGGCCGCTGAGGGCTGCGGAGCCGGGAGGAGCCGCAGAGGAGCGGGGGCCGCGGGGCCGGGAGGCGGCGGAGCCGGCGGAGGCCGCAGAGGAGCGGGGGCCGCGGAGCCGGGAGGCGGCGGAGCCGGCGGAGGCCACAGAGGAGCGGGGGCCGCGGGTGGCGCGGTGGCGGGGCCGGGGCTGCTGCAGTGGCTGGGGGCCGCGGCTGCGGAGGCCGCTCGGGCGGTGGCCGCGGCTGCGGTTGCTGCTGGGCGGCGCGGGGGTGGCCGCTGGGCGGCGCCCCCAAAAAATATTTTTTTTTTTTTAAAAAAAAAAATCGCCGTGTACCCACCTCGGAGTGCGTGCCAGGGCCGTACGGCCCTGGTATGCAAAAAAATTTTGCCTCAGATGCCACTGTGTCCAAAATGGACAAATTTTATATGGATTCTGGGGTTTTTGGGCCTTCCGGACACAATGGTGGTGTCCGTTTTTGCCCAAGGTGAGCCAAATTTTGGCTCCCCCCCAGATCCACAAAAAAAAACCAAAAAAGCTTCTGAAACCCTCTGAGTCTGACAGCTTCAATAAAACTCGAACAGCCAACAGCAAGATGGCTCTGATACCATGTTAGATTTGACAAACGCAAATCATCCCAAGAACACCTGCATGCAAGACTGTCACAAAGAAGAAGCAAAAAGACAGAAAGCTATGGCGGCCAAAAGGCCAGAGACTGCAAAACCATGTTGCAAGAAAATAATCTTCTATTAACAATGATGAAAATAATACAATCTCCTTATTAAAATGAAAGAAGTGAATCCTTATAAAAGGAAACACGAAACCCTAAAGACTAAAACCCTAAAGAATTATAAAGCGCCTAAGTGAAACTTAAGCCTAGAGTATGATAAACTAATAATTAAATGATTTAATTATTAGCTAACATAAGACTACTCTAACATGACCCACTATAAACTCAAGGCTATCAAGGACACAAAACCTTGATAGACGTAGTGCTTGTCTTCACTTGATGTGAGTACTTGTGGGATTGTGACCATGAGGAAAATGTTGAGCAAGAATGTTTAAGGTACTCTTGAGGCTGCGAGGTTCGTTACTTACCACAAGGTAAGGAGTCCCTTTGGGGAGCAAGAGGGGTACTATGAATAGAAGCCCTTATTAAGAACCATAGTTAGAGGCCACCCTATTTTGTCACTTAGCTTCTTGGTGCAAGGATTGATCCAAGTGGAATAACCTAGATCACCCCAAGATTACTCACCATATGTGTTCCTTTGGTTGTGTCTTTGGCACTTCCATGACAAAGCCAATATCTATTGTGGGCAACCACTTTGTGTGAGGCAAGGGAGCATCAAGTGTGGGCCAAGTTGTTGAGTATTGAGCCTTGACTTTCTAGGATAGATATTTCTTGAAGTGTCTTCGATTGTGTAATACCAATGTTAACATTCTTGAACATTCAAATAATTAATAGTATTCATAGGGTGTTTTTCTATTTTGATATCACAAGTGTTTGTCTTGGCAAGGTTGCTTTTGCCCTTGTTTCAAGTGTTTCAAGACATGTTTGATCCCTTACTATTTGCAAACCTGTTGAATTTTTGCTAATATTGTGATTGAGATCGAAAACATCAACCCTCAAACTAAAAATTTTGATCAAACAGACCCGAAAATGCACATTTCACACAATTCTGGTCAAGTGTCGTGCAAACTAGCAACAATATTGCCTACTTTGAGAAGAAATATCGCACGATAGTTCATTTCTTCTGGATTATCGCCCGACTTGCCTGGAGTCTATCACCTAGTTATTGTGAGGTTTATCACCTGGTCAAAGGCAAAATATCACCTTAGTGAGAAATATCTCCTAGTTAGCCTGGAAAGTGTCACCTGAGAATTTTCTATTGTATACCTGGTTTCAGTCATTTCACAGTTGCTTTTAGTTGGCTAGGTCTTTAGGAAGGTAACTTATCTTGCTGTTGGAAGCCTGTCTTTACTCTGAATTTCTATTTTTAGCTCTCTAGGGGTAGTGTCATTCGATTTACATAGTCACTTTGGGAAGAATTGTCAAGTTAGAAGATTATTCCTGTTGAGAAAGTATATCTCTAGAGTTGTTAGTAACATTCTTGGAGAATTCTAGTACTCTTTTTGTCCAAATCATTTTCATTCAAATTCAATTTTAATTATACAATTTGGCTAAGTCCATCCTCCTAGTTCAAATGTGTAAGGATATTGATCCTTTGATTTAAGCACCTCTTTGATAGTGTTGGCAACACCTTTTGTAATTCCTATCTTACCATCTCTTTTTGGACATTAGAGAGCTTTAATTATCTTAGTTTGGTGTTGACACTTTGAGAGGTCACCTTATCATCAAGACTCATTTTCTTTCATGTCAGTTACAACAAGGTACCAAGTGAATCAAGGAAAATGACCCCCGGTTGTCTTTAATCAGTTACCCTTAGTTAAGACTCGTCAACAGTGAAAGGGAAAAGAACCCATTTTCAATCGATCCCCTAAGAGTGAGTCTGAGGTTTGTTTTGACCCAAAGAGTAATCCCAACGAATTGAGTTCCTCTTTAGCACCTTTTTCATCAAATATGGATATGAGTTACACCTTCATTAGACAATAAAGAGAAGCAATGAATCAAACTCTTAATGACATGTTCCAATGACATAGCGGTGGCACGATGTCTACTGGGTCTTCTTTTGATAGTCCACCTGGATCACCTCCTATCAACACAAGGTATCTATCAATGAGCTGAGAGACATCATAGGCAAGCTCACTCAGATGCACGGTCACAACATGAAGACCAAAACAATGAATCTGGTGATGCTCATATCAATGTAGCTAATGTATCCAAACATTCAAGACAACCTTCTCCACTTAGAGACACCTCACGATACGCGAGTAAGAGGTTAAAGAGCATTGAGAGAGAAAAACAAGCTTTCTTGGATGAACAAGCTGCTAAGAAAGAAAGGTTCAAACAATTGGAGGATGAGGAATGAGCTTTGCTAGACATAAGGAGAAGAGTCGCACAAGAAGAACAAGATAGGCTCCTAGCGCAACAACTCCACAATCAATTCAACAATAGGGGTACCAACAATGGAACCAACTCTCCACCATCTACTCCCTCACCAAGTCCAAGAGCTAGAAGAAGGTCAAGGACCCCCTCAAGATCACCTAGTCCTATAGGAAGAAGGACTTCTCGGTATAACCATCATAGGAGACAATCATCTCCTAGACATTCAAGACAACCCTCCCAACGAGCTCATCATGGCTCTCAACATGGAGGAAGTAATGCCAACTTTGACACTATTGATTTCATGACAATGCAACAAGAACCATCCTTCCAAAAATATGTGGAGAAGTATGTGGAGCAAAATAAGGATCAGTTCTTGGAAAGTCTAATCAATAAGGGTGCAAAGGTCCCATACAACTTTGATGTGGACCAAAATATTAAGAAGAAAAACCCTTCAACTGATGAGGTGATTAAGCAGATGCAAAAGACTATGGAAAAAATGATGGCTCCTAAGAGTTCCTTCAACTTGGATTCTATATGTCCTAATCCCATTGACAAAAGTGTGGTTATGGTAGATTTTCCTAGAAAGGTTGAAATCCCCACATATGACAAATATGATGGTAGTGGTGACCCCCATGACCATGTGTGTCAGTTCTATATTATGAGTTTTGAATTCCACTATGAAGATTCCTATCTCATGAGGTTATTCCCAAGGAGTCTAAAAGGTCAAGCAATGGAGTGGTTTACGAACATTACCCCTCCTATCAAAACTTTTAAAGAACTTGTTCAAAGATTTGTGCAACATTTTGCATATAATTTATCAAGGTCAGTCACCATGTTTGATTTGTGTAAATTAAAACAGAATCAAGGGGAACCCTTTGTGACATTTTTACAAAGATGGAGACGCTTATGTTCCAAATATTCTAGGACCATCCCTGAGGAAGAAAGGATTGATATAATTGTGAGCAATCTAGTGGCATAATTAAGATATGAAGTTAGAAAAATGGTCTTTAATTATTTTGACACTATGGTAGAAATTGCATGTCGCATCAAGGATGTTCTAAAAGAACAAGGTATTTTGGCCAAACAAAGTAACAACAACAATGGCCAAAACAATAACAACAACAATAAGGATAAAAAGAACCATATTGGAACAAAAATAAGCATGTAGTCAATGATGGAGTTGTTGACTCTCCACAATGTAAGGAACAAGGAGTTCTTAATTTATCTAATGCAGTTCAAGCTATGAAGCTGCAGACATCCCTAGACCAACAAGAGCACAAGCCCAAGTATCACGATAAACCTAAGTCAGGAAAGAGGCAATTCACTAACCTTGGAGACTCTTATGCAAACATTTTTAAGACCTTGATTGCTCATAATTTGGCACAACCTCAGGATCCTACAAAGTTTCACATACCGGATCCTAAACACTATTGGTGGAATGAGAAAGCTTACTATGTATACCACAATGGGATTGGACATGACATTGAAGGTTGTTTTAAACTCAAACATCTTGTTCAAGACCTTATTGAGAATGGGAAATTACAAGTTGATGGGTTGACCACAAACACAAACCACAAGGCCTTTAAGGAGCCCTTGCCTAAGTATGAGAAGGG
Organism: Chamaecyparis obtusa; assembly: GCA_027943335.1. NCBI lineage: Eukaryota > Viridiplantae > Streptophyta > Pinopsida > Cupressales > Cupressaceae > Chamaecyparis > Chamaecyparis obtusa. Next base: position 53,013 of record BSBK01011607.1, read on the forward strand.
GGAGACTTCTAAAAATAAGAATGGCAAGGCCACAATCAATTATACCTATACAGCTACAGAAAATGTCATTAATATGCTTGAGGTTGTGGACAATGATGTCAACATGATGAGAGGGAATGATCCCTATGATTATGACGTAAGCTCACCTCCAATATTTGATGAAGGACCTATTGTTGTGCTTAGAGGTCCTCAATCTTGAAGGTCATCTCAACCTCTCAATGCTATTACTAGGAGTCAGTCCCAAGGTCCTATTATCATTAGAGGTCCTAATGCTAGCAAATCTAAGCAACCAATGTCCAAAAGTGTTCCTCCCAAATCTGCAATTGGTCCTGATATGAGTTACAACCTTGTTGATCAGTTACAATGAACGCCAGCATAGATTTCCATTTTTGAGCCCTTAAAATTGTCTCCTAGACACAAGCATGTCCTTGAGGATACTTTGCATGTGGAAAATGTACATAATAATATAGATGTCGACCAATTCTAGAACATGGTCAACCACCTTGCTAGCCCACATTACCTTACATTTTTTGAAGAAGATGATAAAGCCTTGAGCCATCCACACAATCTTTCCCTTCACATTGAGGTCATGATCCATAAAACCCATGTTAGGCATGTGTTGATAGATGGGGGTGTTGGGCTCAACATTTGTTCTTTAAGTCTTTTGAAAATTTTGGGTTACTCAGAGCATGCCATTGATACTAGGAATAAAATTACTATCAAAGCCTATGATGAGGCTGAGAGAAGTTCTAAGGGGTTAGTTGTTCTTCCAGTCAGAATTGATCCTATTGAAAAGGACATTTTGTTTCAAATCATTGATGTTGGTCCTCTAGCATACAACATCCTACTAGGTAGACCATGGATTCACAACATGCAAGCAGTACCATCTACCTATCACCAATGTGTCAAGTTTCCATACAATGGCATAGAAGTCTGCATACCAGGTGATAGTACCTTATCTATTAATACCATTTCAGCAGGTACCCATGTTCCCTTAAATAGAGAAGTGGACAATTTTGGAGCAGCTCTTGAGTAATGTAAGGATAAATTCAAGTCCATAGACCTTGGTATGGGAGGATATCAAATTGACTCCTTTACAAAATTGCCAATTTCACCTAGGTCCTATGGTAAACCATCGCAAGAGATGCATCCCTCATCTTTAGCCATGACTTTGTTTGATAATTTTATAGAGTCTTCAGTACCTATTCAGGATGAGAAAGAAGAGGTGGCTGTTAGAGATTGGATATATAGAGAAGAAAAGTACCTACATAATGAAAAATTTTCTCCATCTCCTAAGACTTATGGGAGAGGATACATGTTGGTCACCAACATGGGCTACCTAGGTCATGGCCCTCTCAGTCACAGGTTAGATGCCAAGGCTAAACCACTCAACCATGCTCTTTTTGGTCATAGGACTAAGTCAATGGTTGGCCTGGGGTTTGATAATGGAAAGAACAAAAGTGTTCCTATCCTAGCTGCGAAGGATAGTGACAGTGACTCAGATTATACACCTAATCTCCAAAACCAACAAGACATGATTGATGATTGGGTGCCTTCTACAAATCTCCTTTGGGGGGATTCAAATAACTTAACAATTGTAAGCACAAACACAAATGCTAGAGAATGGGATACCCTTCACAATCTTGAACCTTCTACATCAAGGCATCCTAAGCCTTCTTGGTGTAAACATCCCAGGAGAGATTCAGAAATAGATTCACATGAGTTCGAGTGGGACTCTCTCTCAGATGAAATAGTTGATTTGGACATGGATGTTGTCCACACCTATAGTACTCAACCCAATCTGACCAATGAACCTAGTGTAGGACTAGAGGATTGGACTCCTTGAATTGCCTTAGTGGATGATGCTTCGTTTGGTAAGATGAGCCCTAATTTGGGTATCTTAGAGGGAGACTTGACAGATCCTAACTATGCGATCACTGGAGATAATACCTTTTGTATCAATAATGTTGAACCATTCATTGACCTACCCCTTGTAAACCATCATTTGATTGATTGGTCACAACTTTGTCAAGAGCCTCAGCTCCTCACTTTTCACAATGACTACGAAATAGCTTGCTACCTGAATGCTCTTGAACCCATAGTCTCTTCCACCAGTGAACCTACAACAAGTATGACAGAGCTAGATATTAAGTACCTCAGTCACAAAATAAAAGAAAACAAAAAAAAAGAGAAATGGTTCTGATGGCGAAAACCACTATGTGGCGGTGTCAGAACCCAAAAAAGTAAAAAGAAAGGACATATCCAAAGCTGAAAACCTCTTTGAGGCACCTAAGGATGGGGTACTTAATAACCTAACAAGTTATTTCCAAGATAGTTCATCAGTTCTTATTGAGCCTACACAACTAGTAAATTTGAATACGGAAGAGGCTCCACAGGTGATTCATCTAGCTCAGTCTCTGTTAATGTAAGAAAAAGAGGCATACACAAAGTTCTTACAAAAGAAGAAAATAAATTTTGCTTGGACATATTCAGACATGCTAGGGCTTGACACTAATCTCATTATGCATCACTTATCTATAGCTCTAGGAATTAAACCAGTAAAATAGAAGTTGAGGAAAATGCATCCTCACATAGCTCTCCTTGTTAAAGCTGAATTAGAAAAGCTCTTAGGAGTAGGATTTATTAGAGCTATCGACTATGCCGAGTGGATCTCAAATATTGTTCCAGTTTCAAAGCATGATGGGTCCATTCGTGTATGCACAGACTTTAGAGATCTTAACAAAGCTTCCCAAAGGATGACTTTCCACTCCCTAACATAGACATGATAGTGGATATGACTGCAGGCTATGAGATATACTCTTTAATGGATGGTTTTTCCAGTTATAACCAAATAAAAATAGCTCCTAAGGATCAAGAAAAGACAGCCTTCACATGTGCATGGGGAACCTATTGTTGGAACATCATGCCATTTGGATTAAAAAATGTAGGAGCCACATACCAAAGAGCTATGACCACAATATTTCATGATATGATGCATAAAAACATGGAGGATTATGTGGATGATACCTTGGCCAAGCCTAAGCAAAGGGATACACACCTAGAAGATTTGGAAGTAATTCTAGATCAAATGGAGCAGTTTCAATTAAGATTAAATCTAAAAAAGTGTGCCTTTGGGGTTACCTCAGGTAAACTTCTAGGATTTATAATTTCAGCCAAAGGAATAGAGGTGGATCCTGAAAAGGTTCAAGCTATATTAAATATGCCTCCTCCTATGAACATTAGTCAGATGAGAAGTCTTCAAGGATGACTCCAATCCATATGGAGGTTTATTTCATAGCTTGCAGATAGAGCACAACCATTCAACAAGACATTGCATAAAGGAACCACATGTGCTTGGAATGAGGATTGCCAAGACAACCTAGATCAAGTAAAGCAATACTTTGCTAATCCTCCAATTTTAATGCCTCCTATCCTAGGAAAACCATTAATTTTGTACATCTCAGCAACAAAATCTTCCTTGGGGGCATTGTTGGCTCAACTTGATGATACTAGGAAGGAAAGAGCCATCTACTACATTAGCCATACTCTAGTATCTTATGAGATCAATTATAATAGTATTGAAAAGTCTTGTCTTGTAGTAGTGTTTTCTTCCCAAAAGTTGCGACACTACATGCTTGCCCATACTATACATCTTGTTGAAAAAATTGATCCTCTTAAGTATTTGCTTGGTAAGGTTGCTCTCACGGGTAGACTCGCTAAGTGGATGATGGTTTTGTCAAAATTTGATATAGAGTACATTGAGTGTAAGGCTATAAAGGGGCAAGCTATTGCAGATCAACTTGTTGATTTCCCAGTCAAGGATAGCATGCCTATTCAAGTAGAATTCCCAGATGAGCACATAATTTACATAACCACACATACTTGGAAAATGTTCTTTGATGGTTCAAATATGAAATATGGATCAGGAGCTGGAGTATTGTTTATTTCTCCTCATGGGTGCAACATACCTAAGTCTTACAAACTTATGTTCCCATGCACAAATAATATTGCAGAATATGAGGCTCTAACCAATGGACTTAAGATGGCTATTGAGTGGAATATAACAGAGTTACATGTCTTTGGGGATTCGCAATTAATTATCAACCAAGTGAATGAAGAATACCAAACTAAGGATGATAAGCTGATACCTTACAAAAGGATGGATGATTCATTGCAATTCTATTTCACATTTGTGACATTTCAACATATCCCTAGAGTAGAAAACAAGGCTGCAAATGCTATGGCTACATTAGCTTCACTCCTTTAGTTGGAACAACATGAATCAAGATTTGAATTCCTGGTGGAAGAGCTACATCATCCCATCTTTGACTCCTCTAAAAGCCATGTCATTTGTACCTTGGTCACTCATGAGTCTTCTCATTATGGTGCTATCTATTCATATCTTCATGATGGCATCATTCCTAAATCCTTTAATCACTCTAAAAGAAGAAACCTTGTTTGTAATGCCTCTCACCATACCCTTATCGCTGGTGATTTGTATAGGAGGGGTTTAGATGGGACACTTCTTACATTCTTGGAAAAGGATGAGTCCGATCAAGCGTTAGTTGACATCCACAAGGGTATTTGTGGAGGACATTTTGATGGTCTTGCCATGGCCCGAAGGTTGCTTAGGGCGGGGTACTATTGGCCCATAATGTAGATAGATGCTATAGCTTTTGCCAAATCATGTGAAAAGTGTCAGAAACATGGAAACCTAATTCATGCTCTAGGTAGGGAGCTTATTCCTTCTATTTCTCATTGGCCATTTCAGCACTGGGCCTTTGACCTTGTTGGGAAGATTCATCCCAACTCATTAGGTGGACATAAATTCATTATTATTGCTACTGACTACTTTACCAAATGGGTAGAAGTCATTCCACTATTTGTTGCTTCGGGAAAGACAATCTCTTTGTTCATATTGAATCACATCATTTGTCGATTTGGGATACCTTCGGAGATAATCACTGATAATGGAGGTTAGTTCAAAAATAAGGACCTTACACACCTCTGCAAGAAATTCAGGATAAAACAACATTGGTTCTCCATTTACTTCCCATAAGGAAATGGACAAGCAGAGGCCTCTAATAAAACCATTCTTAAGATTCTCCATAGAACAGTTCACAAGAATGGTCAAGACTGGCACTTACAAATCAATCCAGCCTTATGGGCCTACAGAATGAGTATTCATACTCCCACAGGGGCTACTCCTTTTTCCCTCACTTATGGTGCTGATGCAGTATTACCTTTAGAAGTTGAGATTCCCTCATTTAGAGTCTATCTCAAAGGTTTGATTACAGATGAAGATTATTGTGCCATGAGATTGCAAGAATTGGAACTTCTTGATGAGAAATGTAGAACATCTTTTGATCACATGAGAGTCTACCAAAAGCGTATGTCCAAAGCATTCAACAAGAAGGTTCGCCCTAGAGAATTTCAATTAGGAGATCTTGTCCTGCGTGAGAATCCTAAGAACCAACAACATCGAGAACAAAAGGGAAAATTTGAACCTAATTGGCTTGGACCATACATTATTACTACTACTTTTGGGACAGGTGCTTACTTGCTATCTGATAAACAAGGGGAATATCTCCCTGATCCTATTAATGTTTTGCACCTCAAGAAGTTCTATCCATGATGCCTATTCTATCTGGGGGCATCCTTTGTACATATCTATTGATCTTGAAAAAATTCCAAAAAAATTCATATATGATGCTGAAAAAAAAATCCTAAAAAGCATATAAAGTCCTAAAAAATATTAAAAAAATAAAAAAAATGCAGAAAAATTCAAAAAAAATAGAAAAAGTGCCTTGGTGAAAACTTGGAAACAGGCGCCTTGGTAGAAAAAATACAAAAAAATCAAAAAAATCTCCAAGTGGTGAAAACCTGGAAACAGGCACTACTTGAGGCATTTGCACCCTTATCTCTTAGCATGCATCCTCGACACTTAGCCATTCTCCATCATGCCTTGACCTTATTTGACTTGGTCTAGAATTGGTCTTTATTTTTGTCTAGGGGGCATACCTGTTCGCATAGGTCCTTTAGGTGCATTTGTCTCTTGGGGCATTTCACAAACAAGTGTTTTTCAACACCACCCCAAACTGTGTTTTTCAACACTACCCTAGCATCGAGTGTTTCTCAACACTTATTAGATGTCTTATCCACTAGTCTAAGTATGATGCAATATCGCTCATTAGCAAATTTGATACTCAAAGTTTGACTCTATGACCAACACACACGCACTTAAACAATCAACTCAATTGAGATATGTTGACTTTATTTTTCTTTGTGTGCTATCTATGAGAATTTCTTTGATGAGTGGTCTCTCCCTGAGAATTTTTCAATGATGCATAGCTAGAAGACTGAGGGTATGAGAACATGTTTTATTTCTTTATCTTCTTGTGGGTATATTTCATTGATTCTAACTGTCATGAGCATTTATGCTGGTCTTACTTGACACTAGGGATTGACAAGGTATTATCCTTGACTATTTTTGTGAGTGCATGCTTATAGCCATCTTGACCTTCTTATGTCCTGATGCTAGCATAATCTCGCTATACTAAACTTAGGTAATCTCACTGCACTAGTCATCTTGACCTACATGTCTTTGGTGCCTAGGTGGGATTCCCACATTCCTATCTAATATAGATCATATTCATATACCCATAGTCATACTAGTGTCTATTGTATGATCTTATGACGCTACCAATAAAGCTCGATGATGATAATTAGATGTCTATAAGCATTGTGACCTTGCAAGTCAACCACTTTTCATAGTAGCTTGCATTTTTAGGGTCATGTTAGATTAGTTTTGCATCTTGCATATGGAGAGAGCTCTCCTTTTCATCTTACGTGGACCTGTCGATCAACTGTGCTCATCTTCCCTTTTCTCGATCATGTCTTTCACTCCTTATCTTTCATCACAACATATTCCTGTCATCACAAGGGGTTAATCATATCATCATATCTATATCTGAAAAATGTCATTTTTCAAAAACATGAGTCCATATCATACACATGAGAATCAACCATACATCTATGAGAGAGAATATACATGAGCATTTATAACATACATTTTGAGCAAAATGACAAGACAATACATAAACTGATACATCCATCACAAATGAGACATAAACACAAGATATATCAAACATCCAATAATCTCATATATATAACAATGTCATCATACAATATACAATATCAGATCCCAAAATCTGGATCACAAAGTCTCATGATATGCCCAAAACATCTAAACCTAAGCCCTAAACCTAGGACTCACTGCCACCATCCCGAGGACCTGGTGGTGGAGGAGGTGGTGCCACATCTAGTACCATATCTGATCTACCCACTACTACTAAGTAGGAAGGATCCCTCTAACCCGCTGGTATCACCTATATGTAGAGACCACGATAATATGCAGCTCACACTGCCTCTCTCTATCTCTCTACAAGGGCAACCTGTAGGGATCTCTCCTGCCACTCTGTCTCTACCCATTGATTAGTGAGCTGCTACTCTATAACTACTATGGTGATCCTAAGCTATTGTATCTCAGCCTCCAGAGCCTGTATCCTAGCTCTCAAGTCCTCCCCTCCCGCAGGATGATCCTGTTGTACCTCTACCTGTCGGAGAGCTAGTCTCACCTCATCCTCAGGAGTCACTGATCTCCATCCCCGTGACCATTTTAAGCCACCTGATCTAGAGCCCTCATCTCTCTCCATCCTCTCCCTCCCCCTCTCCCTCTGTCTCCTCTATCTCCCCCATCATCCCCATCCCCACCTTGAACTACTATCAGGGCATCAGGTACTGTAAAACGAGGGAATGGTGCCCTCTGCCACTCAACCTTGTATGCTACATCAGATCCTACATCACCCATATCAGGAAGGTACTCCCAGGGCTCACTCCTAATGCCATCTATCTCTGCAATGGCCAGCTGATGATCTAACATGGGTAGCCAGCCATGTCCCTCCTCGTCCCTAGACCTCGCATAAGTGGCGGTCTCTGCTGAGACCCACTGTTGCCGCCCAAACTGTCACCATACCTGAGTGATGCAGAATCTCTCGACTATCTTTGCATGTCATCCTAGTAATGGCCGGCTACATAGCATGTAGCTCAACTTGTCATCTACATCACCCCAAGACTCAACCTCCTTGTATGGCCTCTATATGAAGGAGCTCATCTCATCAAAGATCCATCAGTAGTATGTCACATCCCCAATATGGGAATATGATATAAATCCTTCGTACCTTTATATGTATGGATATCTCCACTCTCTGCTAAACCTTGGGGTGCACTATAGCGATGTGCTCCCAAGCCCACACCTATTCCAGGATGGCACCGCAAGCCCATGTTTGACCATCCTTGTAGATGATCTCATGTAACTCATGATACATTTCTACAAGTATGGCAAGTCCCCATGCCATGTACCGAGGTCTGCCTACCAAGTCAACCAGTAGTCTGCCCCATCCGAGAAGGAATCCCTTCTGACTACGATCAGTCATCAGGGCCTGTGAGATGATGGAAGCAACAATGCACAGCACTGGGAAGTCACTACCAAAATTGTCCATCAGTCGCTCCCACCTGATGTGTCTATCAATGATAGTGACATCTTGAAACATGCCCTGGATAGCATGTCATCCCTCGGTGGCATCCTAATCATAGTATACCTGTGCCAGCAAACAGTCATGTTAGTTTTCATCATATGGAAATGTTATACACTAAATTTGCACCTCTGATCTCAAGCTCTCTTGGTCTTGATAATCCAGTATAACATGGGAATCATCTCAAGGTTGTGGGACCTTTTGCTAACCAAGATGAGACCTCCAGATTCTAGGTTGGTTCCTCTTGGATAGTCACCTTGATTTTCTCTTAGACAGGAAATGTAAAACTTTGAGGGGAAAGGGATAGAAGGGGTGCATAAAAGGGAAATGACTGAAAGCAAATCTACCTACTAGGTGATGCACTGAAATTGGGGTTTGGATCTCAGTATAGAGGGATGAGATCAATGGAGGAATTAGGTCTAATAAGTCACCACTCACTAGATAGGTTTGCATAAGTATTTCATAGGAAGTCTTGATCAGAGGACTCAACCTATGACCTGTAAACAAACATCCTCCTCTACAATTAGATGTAGGAATGAGACAAGACTACTAGGGGTTGTAGCATACCCACAAAACATCTAAATCAGATCAGACACAGGAAACACAAAAAATTGCAGAAAGTGAGAGGGACTAGGAACCCCAATTTCCATTGAAAAACATGCATAAACTTCAATCCAATAAGAGACAAGCTAAACAAGGAAGGCATAGGGACATAAAAAAATGTCACAGAATGCTTTGCAATATTTGTATTATCAATGGGAGATTACAAACTATGAGAAAAACCAGAGGATGGGAAATTGTCTCAGATAGCTTTCTAGGAAAGAAACTTTCCTTTTACAAAATGTGAACTCTGAGCTCTACAAGCTCCAAAAAACATTATATACATCACTTCACGCAGGCAGGAATCAAACTTTTAGGGCTACATAGATATGCATAAAATAATCAACCCTAAAACTAGTCACTTCTGATCATAAATGAACTCTGTAAATATCATGACAGATCAGATATATCTCCCCTTGTGTGCCCATCTTTGTACCTGATCATGCCTGCAGATAAAAGACATCGATCCATCTACTTCTCTACAAGTCGGGCTATCATGAATGCCCAAAATCTAATCCCAGATCCTCAAAAGGACCCAAAAATGGCAGCTTAAATCCTCTGCAAAATCTCCTAGCTACAACTGCCTTCAAAATTATCAATTCTCAGCTACCTGCACTCACAAGTGTCTCTGCAGAAAAAAGGCCCGCCAACAAAGTTGCACCGCCTGAAAAAGTCAACGGTCGCATGATTGCATGAGCTCAAAAGCTTTTATGTGATCATGCGATAGCTCTTTAGAAAACTTGCCTCTGCTTGCCACATAGATGCTCAAGATCCAACGCTGGTGAAAACCCCTACAGAAGACTTCAAATTTGAGCCCCAATGGTTACCATTTCTTCATTTAAAACTCAATTGTTGATCACATTTTTTTGGCAAATCAGACGATCTGGATCATCCCCAAAATAGTTGCGAGCCCCTATGAAAGGTCAAAGTCCACATCACCAGTCAAGAGCCAATTGGAAGTGAGCATACCGACATGTCAGCATCCATGCAAACTTAACATTCAGTTAACCCTGGGTTCATTTTTACTTTAGTCGTAGAGTTGCTTAACTTTTCCTTAACCCCGGCCAGATCTAGCAACCACGCAAAAACTCTAACTGTGCAACCGCACATCCACAAACTGAGATTCCAATCGGATGGCGGGCGCAAGATCTCATACCCTTCAAATATTCTTTCCGATCATGTGCCAACTGTAGATCCTATTAGAACTGGGACCCCACCAAACACACGTGTCTACTTTCAAATCCCCATCAGCATACGACAACCAATAGAAGACAAGCATATTAGCAAGAAAGGACCCACTGTTAGAGCCTCAATAATAATGCAAGATCGATGGTTGTCGTATGATCGCGATGCACAAGAATATTCCATCAGATCATGTGCCAGCCGTAGATCTTACTTTATCTTTAACCGCATAGTCGAGACCACCAAACATCTAGAGACTTAGCAACTAAAGGAAAGATAACCGCTTGCCAGGTTGCAAGATGCTAAGGACTTAACCACCAGAAGTGAGAGATTATGCGAACACGCAGTCGCAAGATCACTGAATAAAATTAACTTCCAGGCCCAAGCATGACGTTAACCTTTAACTTAACCCAATCACATCTAGAGACTTAGCGACAAAGGGATTCGCTAAATCTCATAATCCTTTTATTAACTAGTGTTAAGCCCTGAGAACCTATGACTAAAGCAATCTCCAAGTCACTGAATAACCTTCTTTACCTTTGGGTCTATCTGGCGACTGCGAGAGATCCTCCAATTGCGCAACCGCGTAAAGCCTACCAACCCCGGGCCCACAACAACCTTTACTGACCGCCAGGAAGCTTGTCGCATGTGGTTAGGAATCTCCATGTGATCATGCGACCAACATGAAAAATATTACACTTTTGACTGCAAATTTAACCCGGGCCCACCACTAAACTGCAACCTCCTACCAGCACGGCTAACAGTTTGTCACATGTTTGCATAGCCTAAAAAGGGGCTATGCAATCATGTGACAGACTGCTAGCGTTCGTCAAAAAAAACCATTGGGCCGACTGATAGGTGTCATCCTGTCGCATGATCGCAAGGGCAAGGAATATTCCTTGCGAACACATGACAATTGCAAGAGTTTGAGAAAAGCCAGCCACGGGGCCCCACCAGGTCGGAGTTGCGCACTTATGAAATGAATGCCACCAGAGGAAGAAGTTCAAAAACATAGAAGGGGTCAAAAAAATAGAGGGTTTTCGAGTGAAGGTCGAAAACACACCAAGCCTTCAGAGCGGAGGTCGAAAACACACTGAGTTTTTGGGCCAAAAGGTAGAAAACACACTAGACTTTTGACACTGAGCACTTCTTTTTGGAAAATAGGACCGTGGCCAAAAATGAATGATAGGGAAATTTTTGGGCAACATTTTGGCGACTTCTGCAAGATGTTAGCCTGCTAGACATTTAGACTAGTTGCCTTGACAATCCAGTGGGCATAGGAGTCAATATGAGCACAAAAACTTGGCAGGGACAAAAACTAAACCCGAAAGACAAACTTGTGCGCGAGCACTTCTTGCAAAATAGGAAAACTAAGCTAGAAAGCAGGGAAACTAAGCAAGAAACATATTTATAGAATTTACAAGAAGGACCTACAGAGAGGGATTAACCTCAAAGCAAGGCTTCAAGTGGAAACCATTCACTGAGATTGGCAGGGCATCTCCTTCAAGGGTTGAAAGCTGAAAAGCGTTAGATCCTCTGCACTCTGTTATAACAAATGGTCCACCCCAAAAGGAATCAAACTTTGTGTGCTTGCCAAGTTTTGACCTGAACTCATCCTATTTGAGAACTACATCTCCAACCTTGAAGTTTCTAACCTTGGCTCTTTTATCAAAGCTTCTCTTTGTTTGACTCTGATGGAATGCCATATCTTGCATTGATTTATCTTTGATCTCTTCTAGCTCCATCAACTGGGCATATCTGATTTGCATAGGATCACTTTCTTCAAACAAGGCATACTGAGTGGCCAAGTCCAAAGCTGGTAATTCAGTTGAAATAGATAACTTAGCCTCTCTACCATACACCAACATGTATGAGGAATTACCAATGATTTTCTTTGGAGTAATTCTATCTAACCACAAGGCAGACCTCAATTTAGTGTGCCAGTCCCTCTGACTGTCTTGCAGGGTCTTTTTGATTATTCTAATCAGATTCTTATTTGTTGATTCTGCCAAACCATTCCCCTGAGGATAGTAATTGGAACTTGTATTCAAATAGATGCCATTCTTGACTACCCACTCTGAGACTTTGAGGCCTGTAAATGCTAATGCATTGTCTGAAACTATAGAATCTGGAATGCCGAATCTATGAATGATGTCATCATAAAAACTTAAAACAGCACTCTCATTAGCTTCTTTTAAAGCAACTACCTCTATCCACCTAGTGAAATAATCAGTTGCAGTGATTATCCACTTGTGTCTTGCACTAGATGGAGGGTTAATCATGCCAATGAAATCTATACCCCACTTCATTAAGGGCTGCTTTGTTTTGACTGGCTGTAGGGGCAGAGTTGCAAATCTTTCTTTTCCTACAAAAATAACACATTTGACGCATCTTCTAACATAATCATGACTATCTTTGAAGATAGATGGCCAATAGTATCCAGCCCTCATGATCTTAAAAGCCTTAGTCCTAGGAGAGAAATGGCCACTAGAAGCTCCATCATGAAACTCAAATAAGACATCTGCAACCCTTTCTGAATCTATGCATCTTAGAAGGACACCATTGTGATCCTTTGTAAAAATAATTTCATCTATCAACACAAAAAGAATAGATTGTAACCTGTAATACCTCCTTTTTGTTGAATCTAGGCCTACAGGATATTGTCCTGTCTTCAAATAATTGATCATATTAGGCAACCAGCTAGTTACCTTAGCTTGCCCTCCTATAGAATGCACCACCAGAGATGCATCTATGTATTCCAGTTTCTTTGAACTTCCATCTTCTACCAGATGCTCACAAAGACCTCTTCCTCTAACTAGCTTGGTAGTCTAAATATATATGTCATATTCCATCACCTTAGTGATCCAACCAGCTCTTTTTTCATTTAGGTCCTTAGAAAGCAAAAATTCTTTGACAGTTGGATGAGTAACCATCAAATGCACCTTGCTATGGGTCAACAAATGTCTAAATTTTTTGAGGCTCTTTACCTCAGCAAGAACATGTTTTTCTACAAAAGAGTATCTTTGTTCATATTCTTCTAAACCTTTGCTAAAGAAAGCAATAGGCTGCTCCAATCCTTCAGCATTTTCTTGAGTCAACATTGTAGATATAGCATCATGACCCCCATAAGCATAAAGGATAAAATCCTTACTGAAATTTGGGTTTAGTAGAGTAGGAGCTTCTGTTAAGGCTTCTTTAATAGCTTGGAAGTTAACTTTTCCTTCTTTGGTCCAACTGAAGGTTGAATCCTTCCTCAACATGGCTGTCAAAGGCTTGAGTAACTCTGCAATGTTAGGCAAGAATTTCCTAACAAAGTTAATCTTTCCTATGAAAGATTGGAGTCCTTTCTTGTGATGTGGTAATGGTAGTTCTAAGATGGCTGCAATTCTCTCATGATCCACTATAATTCCCTCTTTGGATACTACATATCCCAATAGTTTTCCTTCATGAACTGCAAACACACATTTCTTGGGATTAAGGGATATCCCAAATTCTCTGCATCTTTCAAAAATCCACCTCAAATGTCTGATGTGGTCTACTGCATGCTTTGAGTAGACAGTTATGTCATCTAGGTAGACCAACACAAACTTGTACATGAGGCCCTTAAAGGTCATATCCATTGCTTTTTGAAATGTAGCACCTGCATTTGACAAACCAAAGGGCATCTTCTGATATGCCATGTTTCCCCACTTGGTTGTAAATGCAGTCTTATATTGATCCTCTTCTTTCACTAAGATTTGATTGTATCCTAAATAGCCATCCAACAATGAGAATCTCTTGGATCCAGAGACACATTGTAGAATTTGTTCCATAGAGGGTAGTGGATGGCAGTCTTTTAATGAGGCTCTATTCAAATCCCTGAAATCAACACATAACCTCAGCTCCCCATTCTTCTTCCTGACAGGAACAAGGTTGGAAACCCAACTAGTATGTTTGATGGGGTAGATGATGCCACTTTCTATCAGTTTGAGCACTTCCTTATGCATAAGTGGTTCAAGCTTGGGATTAACAGGCCTTTGCTTTTGCCTCACTGGTTTAGCATTAGGCTCCAATTCAATAGTGTGCTGAGTAAGGGTAGGATCAAAACCCTTGAGGTCTCCATACCTCCATGCAAAAACATCATTGAATTCTCTGAACAATTTAGTGTAAGCTTGCTTTTCTGAATTAGTGTTTACTTTTCCAAATTGTAGGCTCTTACCTGGTTCCAACTCTAATTTAGCACAATGTTCCTATTGGACTACCAGGCCAGCTTTATTTTTCTTGACTTCATCATCCTTGTTGAAGATAGTCTCTAAGGTGACAAGACCTTTAGGCATCTTATTAGATCTAAGTTGTATCACTTGATCACCATAGTTCTGTGATAACCTCTTTTGATTATGCTTTGAAAAGACATCTTCTTCAAACAAGAACTATAGAATTTGTTCATCATTGTCAAACACTTGCTAATTAATATTATTATCAGGAATTGAAGGTCTAACAATAATCTTGATGTGCTGCTGATCTACCTCATTTAAAATGCTATTGGGGATGTCAAATTGAGATCCAATAGCAGCTAACCTATCAGCATTTTGATTTAATTTTCTAGGGATAGCAACGATATTGAAAGCATGGAAATCTTCAATTTCATCCAAAACTCTATGCTTGTATGCTTTCAAGACATCATTTTTGGTTGCACTCATCCCTCTTACTTGGCTAACAACAAGTTCACTGTCACCATATACTTTTAACGCTTTAAGCCCTTTTTTTCTAGCCCATTCTAGTCCATTAACCAGACTTTCATACTCTACAGTGTTGCTAGTGCAAGAAAAACTGAATCTAAAGGTAGTATAATACCTTTCTCCTTTTGGGGACACTAGCATAGCACCTCCACTAGAACCATGTCTACTTCTTGCTCCATCAAAAAATAGTTCCCAGACCTGACTATCCTGATCATCTGAATCAGTGTGTTCTTTGAGAAGGCTTGGTTCTATGGCTCCACTTTCTTGAATCAGATAACTCCCCAAACCAAAATCCCAAACAAGACTCTCTTGGATCTCTGAGGTTCTTTCATCTAGGAGAATATCAGGGATATTCTCTATTTTGGTGCTTGCTTCACTAATGGTTGGGAAATCATTGTCATCAAATATAGGGCAATTAGTATTGATGCAATTGGACACATATGGCTCTATATGATTTATTGCCAAGGCTTTTGATTTAATGGTGACTTTGGTACCATACCTTGTATGAAAGAGCATGTGAGACCAGTCAGAAGAAAGATAACCTCCTATCTTGGATGTGAACTCTCTTGAGAGACATATGGCAAACAATGCAGGGAGATCTATGATATATATGTCAAGGAGAATGGAAAAATTAGGACTAGCATGGAGAATTAGACTGGTATCCTTGGCCACACCTATAGTACTAACTGAGGATCCATCAAGTTGTGTAACCTTCTTTTGGAAGGGTTCATATTTAAGTCCTAATTGATTAGCCACTTTCTTGGGCATTACAGTGCTAGTAGCTCCACTATCTACCATACAATTATGCACTAAAGATTTTCCAATAATTAAAGATACGAAAAAGGGAGGTGGCTTTAAATTCCTACCTTGCATGGTATTGGCCTTGGAGTTGCTAGTTAGAGTCTCCTTTTCTTGATCAGTGTTGACCAACACTGGTTTTGTAGTCTCTTTTGTAGGTTGAGGATTTGCTGCCTCTCTCATGGCCTTCTCAAAAATTTTAGGTTGTCCTGGAATAGACAAAGAGTCCCACATAGACATGGTGACATTCACCTTCTTCATGTTGTCTACAATATTATAAGGTGCCACAGTGTGTACTCTTTGTTGTGCATTTACTATGATGGGTTCTGCCTCTTTTGGAACTTGGCCTTCTTTTCTTGTGAAGACAGGGGCCTCCTTGGGTGTGATAGGGGCAACTTGCTATAGTGGCTCTATAGATGTAGTGGCCTTAGTACCAGAATCTACTCTCTCCATGTCTTGGGCTCTCCTCTTTGCTCTTGTGTAGGCAACAAAAGCAGCTTCATCATTGACTCCATTGAAATCTGGTTGCTCCCAATTGAAAAGAGCAGTCTCATTCTCTTGTGTTTCTTGTTGAGGAGTTGTCCCACTAGAAGGAGCTTCTGTCTGAGCTTGTGAAGCATTTTGAACCATTAGTGCTTGGTTCATCCATCCATTAGAACATGTAGCCTGATTGTGAGGCTGATTGCAAGGGAAACACCATTCATTATCCATGGCCATATTGTTTTGACTAGGAACCATACCCCTGACTAGATTTACAGAATTAAGAGGTGCAGGGTTATACAGTTAGAATGGTCTTTGATTAAAATTTTGTCTTTACCCTTGATAGCCTCCTTGGTATGGTGGCCTATTTTGTTGATAAGGCCGTCCTTGATTTTGGTATTGCTGATTAGGACTTTGGCCTTGTGATTGGAAGGGTGGCCTGATGCCTTGGTTTTGTTTCTTCAAGTTTGTGATCTCTGTGGTTAGAGTCTGCAGCAACTTTGCCACTTCTTGCATACTAGTTTGCTGACTACTCTTCACCTCTTGCAACCCTTGGGAGAAATTTGTTGCAGCATGCTCCTGACTACTAGTACTAGCTTGAGGTGCTGATATTGTGGGAATAGGGGTAAATGGGGGTACTTGTGCAGGTGCAATGGGTTGAAGACTAGGGAAGATAGGCATGGGAGGTCTTCTCTGTATCATGCCTACTTGGATCAAACAATTTTCAGCCCTGACAGTAGTGTCAAAGGCTTGGGGTAAAGTGGTACCACCCATAGACTGGATCATGATAGAAATTTGTTTATTTAGACTTTACAAGTAGTACAGGAAGGCATGGTTAGCTGATGGCCTTACAGAGACTAGGATTCTATTCCATGTTTTAAGGAATCTACTATTATAATCTATCATTTTCTCTTGAGGGTCTCTCTTTATAGTTGTTAATTGCTCAACCAGAGATAAATTATCTGATTTATCCTCAAAATTCTTGCTTAATGCATCCCTTAATTCATCCCATGAAGTAATAGAACCAACAGTTAAAGTTCTAAACCACTCTAGAGCCTTACCTTTGAGAGATGCTGCTAATAATTTGGTGGCCACATCCTCTTGAGTAATGTTGTGTATGCTGCAAATGGTGGTCAAATCTCTTATGTGCTCAAAGCCTGTTGTCTGTCCCTCTCCTATGAAATCAGGTATACTCTTTAATGCCACCAAGGGCACATCATGATGAAATGCAAAATTTAATGAGCTCCCCTGATTGAAAGGTGCAAAGGAAAAATTTCTAGCCATTGTAGGGGGTGTAACCTGAAGATTAACAACTATATGAGCTATATTTTCTAGACTTGGATCTTCTTCCTCTTCTAGATCTATGGTTAGAGATCTACCTCTTCTTCTGAAATGAAAGAGGAAAGGTCTCCTCTCTAAAGTATCAGGAGGTATAGATTGGATTCTTCTTGCAAGAGATTCTCTCTGAGTTGACCTACCTTTGTAGCTTCTTTTCAAGGGCAACTCTGAAAATTCAGCAGACTTTGAGCTTCTAGTCTCGATCTTTCTCATAAACCTTAAACAAGGTTGGCCTGAATCTTTGAAAATAGTGGAGTTGCCAGATATACTTGATAGAACAACCTCTAAAGGTCTATATTATGCAATCTGCATATCAGAGATGACACAATCTTCAACAATTCAACTTCTCTATTATCCCACCGGGCGTGCCAGAAATGTTATACAATAAATTTGTGCCTCTGATCTCAAGCTCTCTTGGTCTTGATAATCCAGTATAACATGGGAATCATCTCAAGGTTGTGGGACCTTTTGCTAACTAAGATGAGACCTCCAAATTCTAGGCTGGTTCCTCTTGGATAGTCACCCTGATTTTCTCTTAGACAAGAAATGTAAAACTTTGAGGGGAAAGGGATAGAAGGGGTGCATAAAAGGGAAATGACTGAAAGCAAATCTACCTACTAGGTAATGCACCAAAACTGGGGTTTGGATCTCAGTATAGAGGGATGAGATCAATGGAGGAATCAGGTCTAATAAGTCACCACTCACTAGATAGGTTTGCATAAGTATTTCATAGGAAGGCTTGAACAAAGGACTCAACCTATGACCTACAAACAAACATCCTCCTCTATAATTAGATGTAGGAATGAGACAAGACTGCTAGGGGTTGTAGCATACCCACAAAACATCTAAATCAGATCAGACACAGGAAACACAAAAAATTGCAAAAACTGAGAGGGACTAGGAACCCCTTTTTTTTTATTGAAAAACATGCATAAACTTCAATCCAATAAGAGACAAGTCAAACAAGGAAGGCATAGGGACATAAAAAATGTCACAGAATGCTTTGTAATATTTGTATTATCAATGGGAGATTACAAACTATGAGAAAAACTAGAGGATGGGAAATTGTCTCAGATAGCTTTCTAGGAAAGAAACTTTCCTTTTACAAAATGTGAACTCTGAGCTCTACAAGCTCCAAAAAACAATATATGCATCATTACACGCAGGCAGGAATCAAACTTTTAGGGCTACATAGATATGCATAAAATAATCAACCCTAAAACTAGTCACTTCTGATCATAAATGAACTCTGTAAATATCATGACAAATCACATATATCTCCCCTTGCATGCCCATCTCTGTACCTGATCATGCCTGTAGATAAAGGACCTCAATCCATCTACTTTTCTGCAAGTCAGGCTGTCATGAATGCCCAAAATCTGATCTCAGATCTTCAAAAGGACCCAAAAATGGTAGCCTAAATCCTCTGCAAAATCTCCCAGCTACAACTGCCTTCGGAATTATCAATTCTCAGCTACTCACACTCGCAAGTGTCTCTGTAGAAAAAAATCCCGCCAACAAAGTTGCACCGCCTGAAAAAGTCAACAGTCGCATGATCGCATGAGCTCAAAAGCTTTTATGCGATCATGCGACATCTCTTTAGAAAACTTGCCTCCACTTGCCACATAGATGCTCGGGATCCAATGCTGGTGAAAACCCCTGTAGAAGACTTCAAATTTGGGCCCCACCGGTTACCATTTCTTCATTTAAAACTCGCTTATGAATCACATTTTTTTGGCAAATCAGACAATCTGGATCATCCCCAAAATAGTCACGAGCCCTTATGAAAGGTCAAAGTCCACATCGCCAGTCAAGAGCCAATTAGAAGTGAGCATACTGACATGTCAGCATCCATGCAAACTTAACATTAAGTTAACCTCAGGTTCATTTTCACTTTAGTCGCAGAGTCGCTTAACTTTTTCTTAACCCCGGCCAGATCCAGCAACCACGCAAAAACTCTAACTGTGCAACTGCGCATCTGCAAACTGAGATTCCAATCGGATGGTGGGCACAAGATCTCATACCCTTCAAATATTCTTTCTGATCATGCACCAGCCGTAGATCCTATTAGAACTGGGACCCCACCAAACACACGTGTCTACTTGCAAATCCCCATCAGCATACAACAACCAATAGAAGACGAGCATATTAGCAAGAAAGGACCCATCGTCAGAGCCTCAATAATAAAACAAGATCGATGGTTGTCGCATGATCACGAGGTACAAGAATATTCCATCAGATCATGTGCCAGCCGTAGATCTTACTTTATCTTTAACCGCGTAGCCGAGACCGCCAAACATCTGGAGACTTAGTGACTAAAGGAAAGATAACCACCCACCAGGTTGCAAGATGCTAAGGACTTAACCACCAAAAATGAGAGATTGCACAAACACACAATCGCAAGATCACTGAATAAAATTAACCACCAGGCCCAAGCATGACGTTAACCTTTAACTTAACCCAATCACATCTAGAGACTTAGCAACAAAGGGATTCACTAAATCTTGTAATCCTTTTATTAACTAGTGGTAAACCCTGAGAACCCGTGACTAAAGCAATCTACAAGTCACTAAATAACCTTCTTTACCTCTGGGTCTATCTGGCGACTGCGAGAGATCCTCCAACTCCACAACCGTGCAAAGCCTACCAACCTTGGGCCCACAACAACCTTCGCTGACTGCCAAGAAGCTTGTCACATGGTCGCATGCAGTTAGGAATCTGCATGCGATCATGCGACCAACATGAAAACTATTACACTTATGACTACAAATTTAACCTGGGCCCACCACCAAACTGCAACCTCCTACCGGCGCGGCTAACGATTTGTTGCATGTTCGCATAGCCTAAAAATTGGTTATGTGATCATGTGACAAACCACTAGCATTCGTCAAAAACAACCACTGGGCCCACTGACAGGTGTCATCCTATCGCATGATCGCAAGGGCAAGGAATATTCCTTGCGAACACGTTACAACCGCAAGAGTTTGAGAAAAGCCAGCCACGGGGCCCCACCAAGTCGGAGTTGTGCACTTATGAGATGAATGCCACCAGAGGGAGAAGTTCGAAAACATAGAAGGGGTCAAAAACATAGAGGGTTTTCAAGAGAAGGTCAAAAACACACCAAGCTTTCAGAGCGGAGGTCGAAAATACATTGGATTTTTAGACCAAAAGGCAGAAAACACACTGGACTTTCGACACTGAGCACTTCTTTTTGGAAAATAGGACCGTGGCCAAAAATGAATGACAGGGAAATTTTTGGGCAACAGGAAACATTACACTTCAATGATTATATCTTTAAACGTGATTATACTTACAGGCTCGCCATGGCATGGTACTTTGAGAATCCTATAGACATCCTCTAATGAGATGGATGCCTCTCCAGTGGGCAAGTGAAAGTTGTTATGCTCACTATGCCATTGCTCAACCAAGGCTGTCAGTAAACCGTGATCAGCCCAGATATATGGGAACCACAATAAGTATCAGAATCTCATCGCTCAGATATCAACCTCACCCATATCATCTTTATCTTGGATGCATCTCAATCCCACCACCTTTGGCACTCTGATGAGTAATGCTGGAAAGTTCTCCTACAAACCATTAAACCAAGCTAGATGTTAGTACATATCATGATGAATGTCTAAAAATCAGTACAAGACATATTCAACATAAAATTGTCTAGACCCATGTCATTTTTGCTCAAAAATACTTAAAAATATCAAATTTTTAACTTGGGTGATACTGCTTTTGGAACAAGTATCGTGCGATACATCTCCCTATAGTAGTGCCATATACCTTTGATTGTGTGATAGTTCGCCAGGTATCGCATGATAGTTCACCAATTATCGTGCGATACTAGTGTCTACTCACATGTGATACATCTGCGACCCGCAAAGTATTGCGCGATGTTTCTCTCTAAAGGGAGCGATACTTCTAAAGTATCGTGCAATATATTGCCCAGTTCTTGAAAATTGAGATTTTTAAAGTTGAAAATTCTTGAAAAGAATGTGCTAAATATCTTAAATGCTCATTAATGACTAAAAAAAGTGAAGTTTTTCTGAAAACTCACCGGGGCAGCATAGTGTGGAGGCTAGTTGTGCAACTGACCGCACTCAAACTGATGCCTGTGGATGGAAATCACTGCTTGCTAGGCCATTTTCTCTCTCTAAGCTCTTGAAAGTCTCAAATGGCTAAATGACAAATGATTTTGAAAATGACACTTTTGCCCCTTATATAACATTTTAACTTTTTGACCTAATTTTCAAAATACCTCAAAATTGCGCAAAAATTGCACCTCTAGCTAATTTCAATGTCCTGGATCCATTTTCGGACTCAAAATTGAAATCTAAGTTCATCTTAATAGTAAAAATTGCATTTCAAAATTTCTCCCTTTTCTGCATAGTTGGCTGACCATTTTAGGCCTGATCCTTCGATCTTTGTTGGGGCATCGTCATTTCTTCACCCCCATCTCTTTCAAACTCCTAGTCTATCATTCATTATCACTCACTTCATTTCTCTAAGGTTTGACTTAATTTTTATCCTATATCTTTCCCAGTCAAACCTAGTCAACCTGGGGCATGTCTTCACTGCTTGATGGTTATCCTATAGTCCTATTCTTCGACTATGATTTCTACTGCTTTGATCAAGTTTATCAATTTCCTGTTCTCCTCTACCTGATTTCAATTTCAATTTCGAGGAGGTAGTATCCATCAGCTTTAATCTTTGATTCAGCTTTTTTAGACTTGATTATTGCCTAGCAGCGATGGTGATAGTTTTGTCTAAGGCTTGATTTGCACCTAGCAGCGACAATGTTGATCTTGTCTTTTAGCTTTTTTCTTATCTTTGTCCTAGCATGTTCCCAAAATGAACACACGTCTAAGTTGTTTTGTGATCCCAAATCGATCTCACATTTCAATTCTTCTTTGACCACATGTGTTCGTGAAATGATCACACATTAGTCAAAGAGGGGCAAATGTATGCACCCTAAAATGGTCGCCTAGACTTTGGGCCCCCATTCAGCAATTTATCAAATCCCTGAATCAATATTTTCAAAAATTAACATTTTATCAATTATATCAATTTCCTTGATCAAATCTTGTTTCATCATTTTTGATTATTTGCCTTGGGCTAACCATTTTATCCTAAGTCTTTATTTATTTAAAAGGAATATTTCCTCCCCTTTTAATAAATAAAAAGCCCCCCACTTTTCCTCTTATCCTAAGTTGCACAAATAAAGCATTATTCCTATTTTATAAAAAGGAGAAAAGCACTTTTTGTCTTATATGGACACAAAAGTCAACTCTTATTTTCTCATTGGAGGATACTTGTGCACATGGATTGCTCTTCTTTGATGCTCCACTGTTGATTAAGTCTTTTGCCTCTTAATCTCCATGGTCCATTTTTCCTCATTTCCTATAAAAGAAGAGCTCTCTTCCTCATTCTAGGTCATTCATTTTTATGCTAATGTTATGCTGCAGGTTTTCTAGGTAACTTTGGAGCTTTTGAAGATTTGGAACATTCTTGGATCTCATATTTACATGCTTTCATAGCTTTCACTCTTGCATAGTAGTTGCATAATCATGGCATTCTTAGTATAGACTTTCTTTATGCTATAGATTAATCTCACATAGTTTAATTAGGAGGGATTGTAAGACTTGTACTTTCCTTTCATAGCCTAGTTTGCATTTTTATTTTTCATAGACTAGCTTGCATCCTCATTCTTAGCTTACTTGCATTGCATTTCATTTGATTCTTGGAGATATTGTCATTCTTGCCCTTGTCTTCACTTGAATCTACGGTGTACAAAAATAACCTAGATCCAACATTTACAAATGATCCTCGATCTTGGTAAAATATTTTTTGATTCTGTTGTAACTATTTGCATTGAAGAATGTGTCATTCCTAATTACTATGTCATTTTCTATGATCCTTGGTAAACACTGTATAAACTATTCGGTGATTATACTTATGCTCGGTGTTTACTGTCTCTTTGTGTCGATGTCTGTTGCTCGGCAAAACTATTCTGTGCTCGGTGTAAAGAGTAAACCGACTAGCTCAAGATGCTTATAGTTACCAACTAGGTTCATATAAGTAACCAACTGATGTCTTTGACTTCCTTTGATACTAATGACAATCATTAATGCTCAATAGAGATAACAATCTCCCCCTTTGGCATTAGTATCAAAACTTGAATGTATATAGACCTTATGTCTCAAAACTTATATCTCCACCATATACATATATATATATATCAAAAAAAAATTCTAAATATTCCTCCTCGTTGCATGCTCTGGTAATGTGTAGCATACTTAGAAAAAAGTTACATTTTTGGCATAAACATGTTATCCCCCTTTATCTTCATCTTCTATATACATGTTTTCCCCCTTTTTGATATTAATGCCAAATAGAAAAAGTGTATACTTACAACTTGTCAAAAATGTGTTGATTGGTTTTCTTCAATGACTCCAAGAGGTTTTCCCATTCCTCTTTTAAGTTGGTGAGAGCAATGTGCTCAAGACCGACTTGTGCATGCATGTCAAATATGTTGTCCAACATAGATATCTCTAGTGTTGCAACAAGTGTTTGTGCCCTGAAAATATGTTTCTCAAAAAATTTCAGGTATGGAAGGAGTTTTATCTACAACTCAGTAACCTGATCAGTTATCCACTCTTCTTGCTTCTTGAGATCTACTATCAACTGCCTGAGTTCTTGAACTCTGAGTATATGCTTTGAAAAATCTTGTGGCTCGATTGTAGCTACATTTTCACTGACTGTGATTTCATTCTCAAATTGTTTAATCTTTTCACTAATCTCTGCAGTGAATGTTCCGACAGTGCATAGCTTAAACAAGATTTGCAAAATAGAATTAGTAATACACTGAATCTCAGTTATTACCTCTGAAAGTTTAACCTTGTTAATAGCCAATTCTTGGCTGATTCTCTCAACAAGTTTATCTTGGATCTTGGACTCTGCCCTTTCCTCTATTCTTTTGTCAGCTTCAATATCTAGTTCATTTATCTTCTTGGTAAGTGTTGCAAGTTGATCCATGATCGGAGTATCTTCATCTATGTTCACCTTAGGTACTACCTATTGTAAGATATCTTGAACATTCTCTAATACTTCCTTGTTCTTATTCTCTTACTTCAACTTCTCTTGTGTTGCTTTTCTTGTACATAATTCTCCATATTTTCTCAATTCCTCAAGGCTAAGGGTCCTCAAGTCACAGCAGGGTATCAAAATGACTTCGTCCAATGTGACCGACCCTTTTCCTTTCTTCTTCTTCTTATTCTCTGGTGCAAGTGGTGACTTCTTGGCAATCAGTTACAATAACTTTGTCATCTTCCCTCAAAGTGTTATGCTCGATTGACACACTATCTTCCTTCTTCTACTCCTTGGTAACCTATGTGTCTGTTGAATGAGGTGGAGCCTCAGATGTGGTGTCAAGTGGGGTATCTTCAGTTGCCTTAGGCTCTTCTTGTGCCTTCATTTCTATTTCAGTGGCCTCTTTTCCTCCAAGCTTGTTTGTCTCTAAAGGGGTCTCAGTGCTTTGTTCCCCTATTGTATCTTTAGGTTTCTTAGGGTCTAAGCCATCAGGTTGTTCTTGAGAAAGAGTCTCTATGGCTTCAACAAGTACAGGAAGCTCACCTGGTAGTGATGGAAATGCACACTCGGTAACTTGTGCTTCATCTTGTGTGTTGTCTTGTGCATTATTCACATCATCATCTTTATCCCTGTCATCAGGATCACCATTTGTGATGTCCTCAATGAGTACATCCTTTTCATTTATATCCTCAATTTGAATCACTTCAGGATTCGGTGCATCCTGTGAATTGTTCTTGATTTCTTGACCAATTGTTGTATCAATTACCTTGGTAAGTGATACCTTTGACTCTTTAATCTTCTTTGCTACATTATCCTTAATGAATATTCCTTTACCTTTTGAATTCTGTCTCTTTTTAGACAAATTTTGAAATGCAATTTTCTCATTTTGCTCTCTAACAGCTAAAAGTGAACTCCAGATAAGTTGACTAGTCTCATCAAGATCTTCCAGATTCTCATCTATTATTTGTATAGCTCAGTGCTTGACTTTGAATCTTTGCACATAAGTATCCATAAGCTCTTTAATCTCATCAAGAGATAAGTCTGGTGTAATCGATACAAGGGCTTGTTCTCTCATCCTCTTCTCAGTGTCCAAGGCATATGACCACTTTTGATTTATTCAGTCCTCTAATGTCTTGGGCAGTGATAATTCAAACTCTAATGGAACTCATTTGAAGTGTATCATCATCTGGATGACTACTTCCTCAATTTTGTTTTGGTCTTCATTTGACATACTATCAAACTTACTGAGTTTCAGATTTGCAAGATTTCCATTCTCGATTATGTCTGCAGCAACCTCATCAATTGACCTATTCTTATTACTGACAACCTTGAATTGATTTTTGTCATCTTCATCATCCTCAAGGTCTTCTATGTTTCTTATCAGCTTTCTCCTTTTCTTTGGTGCATCTACTACAGCCTTGGGTCCTTTCTTTACATAAGTCTTTGTTGGTGTAGAAGCCTTTCATTTTGCTACCTTCTTCTATGGTGGTGAAGCTATAGTTGATGACCTTGTGCATGCACCTATTTGCACTGGCAACTACCTCTTCTTTGGAGCTTGAGTGGGAGAAACTGGTATTGGTTCTTGTTCTTCTTTGAAATCAGTTTCTTCACTATCATATGGTCTGTCAGCCAACATTAACTGACCTTCAGTTGCAGTCTCAACCGGTGACTCCTTACATGAGTCAGATTCATTCCCAAACTTCTCAGATAAAAACTTCTTCATTTTCTTTTCTTTCCTTGTCATTTTACCGATGACCAAACCTATTTTAATTCTAGTCTTAGCTTCTTCAAAGGTTCCAAACCTTTCAGCCTTTATGTCCTTCGGGAATGCTAGCAATGCCTTAATAGATTTCAAACCGAAATCGTGATCCATTTCATAGCCCATAGGTGCTAGCCAGTTTATTCTCAGCTCAACTACTTTAATTATAGTGTGGTCGGTGTTCACTAAGAAACAAATGTCCATCTCATATTTTTTGACCAATGAACTCAAAATTCTACTTCTTAAATTCATCTTTACTTTAAAATCTTCAAAATAACTATCTATAACATTCTTAGCATTATCTCCCAGACCTTTCATAATCTCAAAAATTTGTGAAGTGATTGGTGTATTATCTATCCAGTCAATGTGACCGATAGAGGGAAATAATTTCTGGAGATAGAAAAATAAACATACAAGTAATGATCCAAACTTACAGGTATTGGACTTCTGTGTCCTGATTGTTTTCATGTTTTCTTCAATCTGTCTCACTAGCAGCTTGGCAAGGTCTATCTGATGACCCTTCTTTATCAATTTGTGAGCCATGTCGACTGCGCTACATAGTACATTGTTTGCTCTTCTTGATTGAAATATCTTGTACCCAATTACATGTGCTGCGAAATTAACTTTGAGATCCACAATAGATGAAATTTCTAGTGCTCTATCGTCCCATGCTACACCAATTTTCTTTTCAACGTCAGCTCAGGATGAACTTCAAAATGCTTTGGCTTTATCAGTAGTAGGGTAACCAGTAACCCTGCTAATCATTCTTTTTGTAACCTTGATTGGTCTTTCTAGCCAGAATGTGCCCTCATGATAGCGGCTCAACACAACCCTAATCCATTCATTCTTAAAATGCTTCGGGAAATTTAGGGCATTGGTAAGACCAAGTGATTCAACAATTCTATGATCTAGTTTCAGTTCTATTTTCTCATTACAAAGTGCCTGATACACAAAATACATATCGAAATCACCTATTTCCCCAATTTTACAGTGTATGTATGATCGTATGTCTTTAGTTAACAAAACCCTAGGTGGGATGCTTGAAAAAGCACCCACTGAATCTATTTTCAAAGCAACTTTAGGGTGTAACTTATAAGGTGGTTCCTTGTAGCTTGCTGAAACTATTAAATTAACTTCTTCATCCACAACTTTAGAATAACTCGTAGTAGATGCCATTTCAACAAACTAGGTTTTCCAATAAGTATGAGAAATATGCTCGGTAGGGTTTCAACTTACTCAAAATGTATCGAAGAGTGTGCTCAGTTTGATCTACAACTTCTTGAATTTTCTTGAAAGATTCTTTCTCGAACTCGCTCTGTGAAATTTTAGCTCTCTGAAATCGCAATGTGAAAAATAAACTCTGTCTTTTGCGTATTTATAGAATTTTTTGATATTCCCACTCAAAAATTTATGCAATAAATGTTTGACCTACTTTCTAGTCCATGACAATTGTCATCTCAGTGACAGCTACAATCTTTCATCAGCTCAATTAACATAAGACTTTCTTTCTTGGTTGATACTATTATTCGGTTAACCTTGAATAGTGATTACCAACGGGTAACCAATGCTCAGTCTAACATTTACCGACTATGTGACTTTATCAGCTCATAACATATAAACCATAGTGCATCTTTATTCATGTAGATTTGGTATGTGCACAACATATATAAGGAACTATATGTAAAATGTGATCATTTTGAAATGTCAATCCCATACATACCTATATCACCTTAGGTGGAGGTACCGATGTCACCCAATCTAGTGGATGAGGTTTCACCGACATCATTACTTGACTCTGCATTCTCATTAGATGCTTTCTTCCACATGCTATTCCTTATTCTCATGATATCTACAATAGTGTTTCCACTCTCAAATACATGACCTTCTTTTGGTGCTCAGTCTCTACAGTCTTTGCTTAAATGACTAACCTTATGACAATGCAAACATGCCATTCCAGTGCTTTTCTAGCTTCTTGATTGTCCAGCCCATCTTTTCCTGTTACAATTGATTGCAATGTGCCCATAGCTACCACATGAAACATAGTTACCCCATGTGTTATAATCCCAAACATAAGAATTACCTTGTCTATTTGGTTGATAAGGCTTGCATTGTGTCTTCTGCTTAGGAGTCCATACTTACTTCATTTTTGGCTTACACTCTCGTGCAGTGTGTCCATGCTTATTACAAGTGTAACATAACCTCTCCACAATAGTATTATTAGCATTCTATTTAGCTCTACATTCATAAGCTTGATGACCATACTTTCCACAATAGTAGCAATATCCATTGAACTTAGGAGTGATAGGAGGTTTACCTTGTGCTATGCTTCTAGACACATTAGATGTATGTCCAAGTTTGCTAGAGTGATAACATGACAACACTTTAGGTCTCTGATTTTGATTTTTGTTGAACTGTTTAGCTTGTTGTGATGATTCTCCTTCACCGGTATAGCCTAGTCTAGCTTTTCTTCCAAATCTTCTTTGATTAATCAAAAAATCATCAATCTTCTTGAAATTGTTCTCAGCTAGCCTCATCATCTCATTATGTTGTTTTTATGTCTTTATTTCATTTCTCAGTTTTTCATTCTCTTCTCTGAGTATTGCAACATCTTGAAGTCTTCTAGACAATTCTCCATTCACTCAGTTGACTTCTTGATTCACAGTCATCATCTGATTAGATACTTGAAAGTGACGATCGGTGAGTCTTTGTATCTCACTCTATTTAGCTTGTAGTTGTTCAGTTGTCTATCTTCGGTCTTCAATAGCCAGATTCCTTTCTTGCTCAGTATGTCTAGCATTGTTCATTATTTCAACCATTCTCACCATCTGAGATTCTTGACCGATTTGCAGTGCTTTCACATGTTCGGTTAAATGTTGATTCTTCTCAAACAAGTGATGCAGGGGCATCCAAGGTTAAGGTAGGGCATTATGTGTCCTCTATGAAACTGCATGGGGTGTTTGTATTTTGGCCGGTGTTACTCGGTTGCAGCCTTGACCGATGGTCTCAGTTATTGAAGGAAGCTCGGTCACTGAAGGAACTCGGTAGTCTCTAGGGCTTGATGAAATTATTTCTCAGTCATGCTTGCAGTGCTCGGTCGACACTGGTGCTTGGCGATGCTTGGTATGCTTGGTAATTTTACTGTCTCTTGGTAGTTCTAACTTACCGACTAGAGTTCTGTGTGATTTGTTGAGCTGACTTGGTGAATTAATTGTTGGTAGCCATTGTCTTGGGCCGACATGCAGAATTAAATATGTGTATACATTTGTAAGCCAACTTGTATGGAATTTAATTATTTATTTTAGGGAGTTAAGGGTTTCATCCAGCTGACTTGTGGTTGATGATTAGTATTTAAGGAGGGATTGGGTAGATGTTGAGGGACAAAATGAGAAGATCAGGACTTAGACAATGGAGCAAATCTGAATGTCAGATGTGAAGCTTGAGAGCTAAGTTGTGGAAAAGTTCTTGTTGTTCTTGTAGATCAGATTGTAATCTGATAATCATTTTGTAGAAAAGCTAGGGGTTTGCATACTTGGGAACAAGGAGATTGCTTGAAGACTTGTGAGCTCAAGTTTAGATTTGCCTTAGGGTTTCCATTAGCTTTTGATTGTCTTCAAAGCTGAACTAGCTGAGTTTATATTGGATCTAGTTGTGGATCTTGCAGAATTGTTTTTTGATTGTAATTAGCCCTAACCTGGAAGGCCTTATAGCCAGGCATGTTAATGAAAAATAAATGTTCAACAATTACTTTGTGTTGCATTGTTGAGTAATCTTCTATGTAATTCTTTTGGCTACAAGGTTTGGACTATCCCTCATTGGATCCACTGGCCTTGACTGCATAAGGTGGTATCAGAGTGAATGTTTGTTCCTGTTGGAGTGAAAGTTTGTTCTTGTTGAAGAAGAAGCTTGACCTAGCAAGGTTGATCTTGCGAAGTTGATCTTATTGGATTAAATACTGTGTGCAATCTGAATTGTAGATCTGAAGCACTGAACTTGTGAAATTGTGCCCTAGTTGTTTATAAAATTGTAGGTTGAGATCTAACTTGTTGCAACTTAAAGATTGTAACAAGGTGGTCAGTGAGGGTTTGTTGCAGAGGGTTTCTCTTATTCTTTAAGGATGCCTCAGAGAAGATTGGACTCTAGAGTTATTTCTGACCTTTGTGATACTGTTGGATCCTAGATCACAAAGAAGGTGAAATCAAATTTCAGATCTGAGATGGAATTGATGAAGAATGATATGGTCACCGAGATCATGAGAACTGTTACTGGTATACCTCAGAATGTTGGTACTAAGGATAGCTATGAAGAAGCTTCTAAAGAATTTGAAACTGCTGGATCTAGTGGTGATGACCGGAGGAATAGATTTGGTGAAGAAAGAACTGCTCGGTTGCCTAGACCTGTTGCTCGGTTTAGTAATTACCAAATGGAAGTTTCTACTTTCTCTAGTACTTTGAAGCCCGACAATCTAATTGATTGGATTGTTGAACTTGAAGATTTATTTGAGCTGGAAGAAATTGAAGATCCTCTTCAGGTGAGATTAGCATAGACAAAGTTGAAAGGACGTGCTACTCTTTGGTGGAAAGAACTATAGAGAGATCGAGATGATGAAGGTGAAACAAAGATCAATCGGTGGAGATTGATTTTGACTAAGTTGAAATCTAAGTTCATACCAGCTGACTATGAGCTTGACTTGTTTAATAAGTTGTAGAATCTAAAATAGAAGGATTTGTCTATTGAAGATTATACCAAGGAATTTAACAAACTTACTATTTGGTCTGGACACCGAGAACTTGGTAAGGAAAAGGTAGCTCGATATGTGAATGGTCTAAGATTCAATATTCAGGATGAGCTTGGTATGTTGAAGATTGATTCTGTTGAAGATGCTTATCAGTATGCTCTGAAGGAAGAAGATAAGTTGAAAAGGAAACAAGCTAGTAACTCCCAAGGGAAAGAAAAGATTGATCACTTAGTGAAGGAGAAACTGACTGATGCAAAAGATGAATAGAAACCTATAGAACCAAAGAAGAAGACAAGTAGAGTTATCTTTAAGGTACTTGCTATAACTGTGGGGAAGAAGGACACCAATCTTTTGAATGCACACAGAAGAAGGTTGACTGATGAACTACTGTGATGAATGAGAACATTCAGAATGAACCTGAATTAGAGAACTTGCTGCTTCAGCAAACATTGCTCTGTACAAAGGATGAACCTTATCAGAGGAGTAACTTGTTTAGGACCTGATGCATGACTGAAGGTAAACTCTATGATGTTATTGTTGATAGTGGTAGTACTGATAACCTTATTGTTGAGGACCTGGTTCAGAAACTTGGTTTGAGTAGAATGAAGCATCCTTGTCCTTATAGGCTTGGCTAGTTACAAGATGTTCATGCTTTGGAAGTTAAAGAACAATGCTTCATTGATGTTCAGATTGGCTAGTACAAGGATCTTGTGCTTTGTGACATTGTGAATATGAATAGTTGTGATATATTTCTTGGTAGACCTTAGAAATATGATTGTAGAGCTATTTATGACTATGTAAGAAATGTGTTTACTATTGATAAGAATGATAGGAAGTTTTCACTGATGCCTTTGATGGATACAACACTCGGTAGGAGAAGCCTAAGTATTGGTAGCCGAGTTGAGATTGTGGATCCTAAGAAAATGAATGATTAGTATGAAGAACCAACTTGTACATTTTCAAGAAAAGACTTGAAGAGACAAAGGAAAGTGTAGTGGAAGACTTTACACGTAGAAAAGGTGGAGGACTTGTATGTGAAGAACTAGTTCAGGATTTATGCATTGAATCCTAAAAGATGTTCTTCTCACATATGAACATCTTTTGGAACCTAGGGTGTCTGATGCAAGGGCATCCAAGGTTAAGGCAGGGCATTCTGTGTCCTTCGTGAAACTGCATGGGGTGTTTTTATTTTGGTCAGTGTTACTCAGTTATAGCATTGACCAATGGTCTCAGTCATTGAAGGAAGCTCGGTCACTGAATGAACTCAGTAGTCTCTAGCACTCGGTGAAATTGTTGCTCGGTCATGCCTGTGGTGCTCAGTTGACACTGGTGCTCGGCGATGCCTGGTGTGCTCGGTAATTTTACTGTCGCTTGGTAGTTCTGACTTACTGACTATAGTTTTGTGTGATTTGTTGAGCTGACTTGGTGAATTAATTGTTGGTGGCCATTATCTTGGGCCGACATGAAAAATTAAATGTTTGTATACATTTGTAAGCTAACTTGTATGGAATTTAATTATTTATTTTAGGGAGTTAAGGGTTTCATCCAGCCGACTTATGGTTGATGACTAGTATTTAAGGAGGGCTTGGATAGATGTTGAGGAGCAGAATGAGAAGATAAGGACTTAGACAATGGAGTAGATCTGAATGTCAGATGCGAAGCTTGAGAGTGAAGTTGTGGAAAAGTTCTTGATGTTCTTGCAGATCATATTGTAATTTGATAATCATTTTGTAGTAGAGCTAGGGGTTTTCATACTTGGGATCAAGTAGATTGCTTGAAGACTTGTGAGCTCAAGTTTAGATCTAACTTAGGGTTTCCATCAGCTTTTGATTGTCTTCAAAGTTGAACTAGCTAAGTTTGTATTGGATCTAGTTGTGGATCTTGCAAAATTGTTTTCTGATTGTAATTGGCCCTAACTTGGAAGGCCTTACAGCTGGGCATGTTAATGAAAAATTAGTGTGGAACAATTACTTTGTGTTGCATTGTTGAGTAATCCACTATGTAGTTCTATTGGCTACAAGGTTTGGACTATCCTTCATTGGATCCATCGGCCTTGACTGCATAAACAAGTCAGAGATTATACTTTCAGATCCATTAGAAATACTCCATGAACTAGATCCAATGTGGTCAAATATGTTGGTAATTTGGCTAATGTGGATGCATAGATGTTGTCATTATGGCCACATATGATCTCTATTGAGACCGCAGAATTTGGAATGCAAGTATGGCAAGTTGAAGGAAGAAATTGTCTAAGTATGGATACAGTGATCCTGACAGAGCACCCAATGAAGATTTAGTTGGCGATGTCCACTGGAGAAATATTTTTGTTTGTGTAGTTAACTAAAGCTTCTGTAGAGTATGAGGATACCCCATCTCAGTGTGCATAAAGTTTGGAGCAGTACAAATGAAGTTATTCGAAGTTTACCGAAGACAGTTTTTGCAGACAGAACAGTTTTGGAGACAGCATTAGCGAAAGAGTTAAGGGATTATTTTTGTTTGTCAAAATAATGACTTAACATTATGAAGGGATGACATCCTAGATTTTTATTCTTGGATAAATATTTTTGAAGCTGACCATATAAAGTTATTAGCTCTAATAACTCATATATTAGGCATACTTGAAATGTAATGAAATAGTGTGTGGTGTGTAAAAAGAAAGAAAAGGATAACTTGCGATAGTTGTATATTGTGATAGCAGCAAAGGCTATTGATGTGAAGTTGTAAGCAGTACCATACTATAGTCAGAAACATTTTGTATTACCTGTTTGGGTAGTGAGCTCAGCTGGTGATCAGGTTTTGTAATCTAACTCCTAACAGGGTTAAGGCTTCTAACAAGGCCTAAAGTCCTTTAACCAGGACAGATCTACTATATATTGTAAATTGACTCTTAACAGGGTCCAATATCCCTAACAGGATACTTTTGATTAGTGATATTTGTGGGTACCATCCCCACTGGGGTTTTCCCTTGGCCAGGGTTTCTTCGAGAACATATCATGTGTTATGAGTTCTTTCTATTTACTGCTATGATTGTTAATTAGCTTGATAATCTTTGTATGCACTAAAGTAATCTGTTATATCCATAAGTGGGCAAAAGAAAAAGTTTGTGAAATACTGATTCACCCCCCCCCCTCTTAGTATTTCCTATTTCTAACAATTGGTATCAGAGCACAGTTACTCAGAGAAGGAACATTCAAGGAAAGTTTAGCAGCTTGAGTAAGATCTCTATGGATATGGATCAACTTCAGAAGAATCTTGAAGAAGCTCTTGAACAGATTGATATGCTTACTGATGAAAGAAACTCCTTAAGAAGAAAATATGAAGATCCAAAGAATGCTATTGACAAATTAAAAGGTAAGATTGAAGATCTGAAATCTGAAAAGAAATTCGATATGCTTGTTGAAGATTGTGATGAATTAGAAAAATAAAATGAGATCCTTAAGAATGAGTTGAAGATAGTAAATCTGAAGCTTGGTATGAAAGATGGAAATTTGAGATCTGATAATGAAAAATTGAAAATTGAGAATGAAGATCTGAGATCAAGACTTGAAAAGGAAACATCTGAATCTGAAAAAGTAAAAGTACAGTATGTGCAACTTGAGAAGTATAATAAAATTGTGAAAGGTGAATTAACTCAATCTAAACAACAACTTGAAAGGCTATATTCAAATAGTGATAAGACTGAAAAACAAATTTCTTTTGAAGAACCATTCTTTGATAGGATTGGATTTGGATTTAGTATGTTTAGAACAAACCATGAAAGTAAGAAGCCAGATATGAAGACATCTAAAAGTGTGGAGGAAATAAAGCTAGATGAGAACACATTGGAAGATCCACCCAAAAAGAAACCACCTAGAGAGAAAGAAGAATCAAAGCAAGAAGAATCAAAACAGGAAGAATCATCTAAAGGTATGCAAAGAGAATTCAAAGGTAGATGTTTTTCTTGTAATACTATTGGGAACATGAAGAGAGATTGCACAGGTAAGCAATTTAAACCTCTTAATGGACATTTTTATAATTGTCATAGTTTTGGACATAGAGCTAACGAATGTAGAAGACCTAAAGTAATTTTGAATAATTATGATAGAATGATTGGGAATACTAACAATGCATATAAGAAATCTATTGAAGAAATGAATCAAAGAAAACTGGTAGTATGTTTTAGATGCAACAAAGTAGGACATATTGCTAGAAATTGCAGGTCACAGGTTAACTAGCAAGGACAGAGATTTGGAAATAATGGAATCATTTGTCAGATATGCAAAAAGTTTGGACACTCAGCAAGAGTTTTCAGAATGAACAATGGAGGATATCATCATAACCCTAACCCTAGGAACAATGCAAGAAGGAATGAAAATGTAGGAAACAAAGAGAAAGGTTGTTGTAGCAATAAAGATGAAGTAAAATTTGATAAAGGCACAGATCAAGGAGGTATATTCAGCACTAAAAGTAGTCAGGAAGGTAATGTAACTAATGGTAAGGATGAATCTTTACGTGACCCTTCTTTAAGTACTTAAATTATGTAAGTTTCTGTAGTTTAGGACTTAGGATTAGTGTAGATTAGGAATTTGAATGAGTTAAGTTTTGTGTAGTTAGATATAAGTTTTTTATGTTGTACTAATGCTATGGTTAAGTGCGCAAAAGAAAATATCATGTTTTGCGAGGTCGCAAAAAGTTTTATGGTTGTAGGTTTGCAGAATCAGATAGTTCTGTAAAGTTGAGGATGAAGATCATTTGAAGAGATTCTTGAAGTCTCTTGGAACTTTATTGAGAACTAAGAGAAGAACAATCCTTATAATGGGAGGCAAAAAAGAGGAAGTACAGAAAGAGACTGAGCAAGCAGTAATGCAAGTTCTTGTAGATATAGTTGTAGGAAAGCATGTTGAATCAGATCCTCAGCAAAAGCAATTAGAGGAACCGCATGCAGAGGAAGTTGGTATTGAAGAAGTCCCATCTTCTTCACATATAAATATTGGCAAAGAATCAATGGACATTGAAGGAACCAAAGTGACACTAGAGTCAGATGATGCATTATTTCATGATCTAGGAAACATTGTTCACAATTTGGCTTTAGAAGAGCAAGAGAAGATTACAAAATCAGAAAAGGATACAAAGGTAGTGGAAGCACCAGTCGTATCAGAATTAGTTCCAGCAGAGCAGACAGTTAAAGGTAAACAAATTTTGACAGAGGTCACTACCCCTAGTGCACCTGACAGTAAGAAGAGACAAATTTTTTCAATCATTTAAGACCTTGGAAAAGAGGTTGAAGATGATGATCAGCTTGAGTTCATCACATCTCTTAATAAAATTATTGGAAAGAATAAGAAGGTGAAGGACCTTGAAGGCAAAGTTAGAGTTTTGAGAGAGAAACTTGAGAGTGTGATCAGCACTAAGGTATTTGAATTGGATCCACTTGAGAAAGCTAAAATAGTAATAAACTCTTTTGACTCTGAATTTTCTAACTTAAAGGATATTGCTAGAATAAAAGTTCAAGAAGCCTTTGAAGCAGAAATGCAACAAAATTTAAGTGTAAATATTCAAAATGATATTGGTAATTTGGATGTATGCATAAAGAATTTGAGGAAACATTTTGAGACTAGAAAGAGTTTGTATATACAATGCACAAAATCAGAAATCCTAACAGCTGAAGAAGATAAGAAGATCAGAGAGAAGATAGATGCAATTATAGCTGAAACAAACACCTTGACAAGCCCAAATGTAAAGATAAGTTCTATAGAGAAGAACATAAGGAATTTAAATGATGAAATTAGAATGTTAGCAGAGGAGAAGAATAGAAAGATGATCAGGATTAACATCTTGAGAGAGCATATCTCAATCAAGACCTCAATTGTTGAAGACCAAATTGAGCAGTGTCTTTCAGCAAAGACATCTTTTCAAAAGTTTAGCTTTAATTCCCTGCAAGCTTGTCAGACAGCATCATACAGATTGAGTACTCTACTCAATGTTGCTAAATCCATCAGGAAGATATGGGAGAAAGATTTTGAATCATGGAAGTCAGAGTTTGGTGACTGTGTTGCAAGCCTACCGGCTTTGCAATAGCTGATAACAAGGTATCAAGTTTTTTTTTGAAATTTTTGTACACCCTATCTTTGCCATTGTTGTCAAAGGGGGAGAGATAGTAGAAAATTGAAAATATTTTGAGGAAGGATACTCATAGAGGGAGCTATTCTATGGAGTACAATATTGTATATGTGTTGTATAACATTTGGCCACAATTTTGTGTAAATACTTTGAAGTTTTGTTTGCACACTTAGCCAATTTTCCCATATGTTGCCACCAATGACAAAGGGGGAGATTGTTGGAAATTTGGCTAATGTGGATGCATAGATGTTTTCATTATGGCAACATATGATCTCTATTGAGAGCGTAGAATCTAGAATGCAAGTATGGCAAGTTGAAGGAAGAAATTGTCTAAGTATGGATACAGTGATCCTGACAGAGCACCCGATGAAGATTTAGTTGGCGACGTCCACTGTAGAAATATTTTTGTTTGCGTAGTTAACTAAAGCTTCTACAAAGTATGAGGATACCCCATCTCAGTGTGCATAAATTTTGGAGTAGTACAGATGAAGTTATTCAAAGTTTACCGAAGATAGTTTTTGTAGACAGAACAGTTTTGGAGACAGTATTAGCGAAAGAGTTAAGGGATTATTTTTGCTTGTCAAAATAATGACTTAACATTATGAAGGGATGACATCCTAGATGTTTACTCTTGGATAAATATTTTGGAAGCCGACCATATAAAGTTATTAGCTCTAATAACTCATATATTAGGCATACTTGAAATGTAATGAAATAGTGTGTGGTGTGTAAAAAGAAAGAAAAGGATAACTTGTGATAGTTGTATATTGTGATACCAGTAAAGGCTATTGATGTGAAGTTGTAAGCAATAACATACTATAGTTAGAAACATTTTGTATTACCTATTTGGGCAGTGAGCTCAGCTAGTGATCAGGTTTTGTAATCTAACTCCTAAGAGGGTTAAGGCTTCTAACAAGGCCTAAAGTCCTTTAACCAGGACAAATCTACTATATATTGTAAATTGACTCTTAACAGGGTCCAATATCCCTAACAGGATACTTTTGATTAGTGATCTTGTGGGTACCATCCCCACCGGGGTTTTCCCTTGGCCAGGGTTTCCTCGAGAACATATCATGTGTTATGAGTTCTTTCTATTTA
This sequence comes from Chamaecyparis obtusa, assembly GCA_027943335.1. Classification (NCBI taxonomy): domain Eukaryota; kingdom Viridiplantae; phylum Streptophyta; class Pinopsida; order Cupressales; family Cupressaceae; genus Chamaecyparis; species Chamaecyparis obtusa. The sequence continues at coordinate 91,512 of BSBK01011607.1, forward strand.
CTGCTATGTTTGTTAATCAGCTTGATAATCTTTGTATGCACTAAAGTAATTTGTTATATCCATAAGTGGGCAAAAGAAAAAGTTTGTGAAATACTGATTCACCCCCCCCCTCTCAGTATTTCCTATTTCTAACAAAATATATCATCAATTTCTTATTCATGGTAGCCAATCTTATTTTCCAAAATAGATAGGTTCTTCCTTTCAACTAGTAATTTCTTCATTCCTTCCTTGGCTTGCTTATACTGTTCAAAAAACATCAACATTTGAATCTTCTGATTCTCAATAGTCTTATCTAACTTATACCTCTCCATGACTTAGATCTTTACCCTTCAGTGGTTAAACTATCCAATAAGAGAACTGAGTTCTGATACCAATTCTTGGAATTAGGAGAGATAGGGTACTGAGAGGGGAGGGGTGAATCAGTGCCCACAAATATTTTACTTATAAACCTTTCAGATCTAAAATAGCAAACAGTAGTAACCTTGCAAAATAACTTGTATCTAATTCATGTATCATTCATCCATTCAACTTGTGAAAGTAAATAACATGAAATCAACAATATAATAGTCTCATAACACAAGTATTTTGGTAACACACAAACCCTTGTTAGAAGGTAAAAACTACGGTGGGGATGACACCCAAAAATTCTTCACTACTACAGATAGAAAAGGTTTGCCTATTAGGGCTACAAGTTTGATCACTTTTGGTTATCTTACCCTGTTAGGAGTAACATATTAGATCAGCTAGATCTACCCAGTTATAGGATTTTGACAACACTACTTGAGTGTGCACTCGATTAAGAGATTTACAAAAAGATTGTCAAGTCTACTATGTTAAGAGATTTTACCAAAAATTTATTAAAATGATTAGAAAGCAATAGGTAACTATCTACTAATGACAATGCAACTTGTCTAATATAGATCAATAAAGTAATGAATGTATATCACCTTTACTGTGATGAATCTCTACTCTGAACTGCTCGGCTAGCCTTCTCTCATTCTGCTCAATCTGATTTCCTCTGAATACTATTATGCTCTATCAACTGATAATCTTTAAGGTTGGCTAGTACTTCAAGTGCTTCTTTGCTCATACATCAGTTCACATCAAAATTGATGTAACATACAAATATATAGCATACTACTTTATTCCGCTTATATAAAATTAGGTTTCAACAAATTAGAGAAAAACCCTAAGATCTACGGTGTACAAAAATAACCTAGATCTAACATTTACAAATGATCCTCGATCTTGGTAATATGTTTTCTAATTACATTGTAACCATTTGCATAGAAGAATGTGCCATTCCTGATTACTATTCTTTTTTTTGTGATCCTTAGTAAACATTATATAAACTGCTTGGTGATTATACTGATGCTTGATGTTTACTGTCTCTTGGTGTCGGTGTCTGGTGCTCGGTAAAACTGTTCTGTGCTTGGTGTAAAGAGTAAACTGACTGGTCCAAGATGCTTAAAATGACCGACTAGGTTTATATAAGTAACCGACCGATGTCTTTGACTTCCTTTGATACTAATGACAATCATTAACTCTCAATAGAGATAATAGGGTTTACTCTTTGATCAAGAGGTTCCCTAGTCAACATATCTTATGTTATTGTGTATGTATATCTTTCTATGGTTGTTTCTTACATTGCTTACATGGTTAAAATATGTTAAAGGTGATAAAATTTCTATTTATCTGATAACTGATTCACCCCCCCCCCCCTCTTAGTTATCTTGGTGGACTTTAATTTCTAACAATTGGTATCAGAGTAGCAAGTCCTTGAAGGAAAAGTTTAACAACTTAAGGAGATCCATGGCAAATCATTTTAGGAAAGAAAGACCTAAGTTTGATGGAGTGAACTTTGACAGCTGGAAAGAAAAGATGAAGACACATTTGCTTTGTTTAGGACCAGGATACTTCTTAATCACAAAGAACAAGAAGACTATCATTGAAGAAGATAAAATTGAAGAATGTACTAATGAGGAGAGATATTTATTCATGTGTAACATACTTGCCAGAGAAGGACTCTTCTTAGCCCTTCCATAAGATGAGTACAATTAGGTAAAATATCTAAAAACATCTCATGAAATTTGGTTATCTTTACAATCTAATTTTGAAGGTGATGAACATGCAAAGAGAGTTAGATTACATAATTGGATATGTGCATTTTAAGATATAAGAATGATGGAAGATGAATTTGTTAGAAGCTATATTGGTAGAATCTCTGAAATTGTTGCAGGAATAAAATCCTATGAAGGAATCAAGACAGAGAATGAAGTGATATGAAAAATTCTAAAGACATTAACTCCTATATTTAAGTAGATAGTGCAGATGATTGAGCAAGTTATATAGTGTACTGAGAACTTCACCTGAGAAACCCTTCTTGGAAGATTAGAAGCATCAGAGATAAGCTTGAGACAGTCAGGAGATTTATCTAGAATGGAGACATCATTTAGCACACTTAGTATTCATCCCACTTTGTCAAGAAGCATTAGTGTAAGTGGAGATTATGCTAGTGGCAGCCGATTTAAAAATGAAGAAGACAGGAAGATTGAGGAAGGAACTGCCTTTCTTGTGAAAAGAGAACCAGAAGGTAAGAAAAAATTTTAATGTTGGACTTGTCAAGAATATGGTCATTTTGCATCTAAATGTCCTAAGAGAGTAAAGAAGTATAGAAAGAACTTTAAACCTAGAAGATCTAAATAATGTTACTATGCTAATGATGAAGAACTTGAGGCTAGTGTGGAGAAAATCTTAAGTGAAAGTGATGATGAGAATAATGATATAGGATTTGTAGCAATAAAAGAAGAAAACTCTAAAATAGAAGTTAAAGAAGAAAAATCCTAAGTTTCTCAAGTAGTAAAGAGATCTGATTAGATTATAGACAGTGGTTGTTCACATCATATGACTAGAGACATGAAGAAATTCATAAAGTTTAACAATTATGATAGAGGAATTGTTAGAGTTGGAAACAATGTACCTTGTTTGATAAAAGGTATAGGATCTATTAATCTTGATGGAAAGACTAACATTGATGATGTTTACTTTGTGGATGGATTGAAACATAATATTTTGAGTGTTGGATAGCTATTTGATAAGGGATATCAAGTTTGGTTTATTGAGAAAACTTGTGTAATCAAAGACAAGGATGGTAATTTGATTGGAACTGGATCAAGAACCAGAGGTAATGTATTTCAGTTGAATCCTATTGAGATGACATGCTTGATTACTAAGATTGATGACAGTTGGTTATGACATAAAATATTTTGTCATATAAACTTTGATAACATTGTGAAAGTGAGTACTACACTTGCAGTAAGATATTTGCCTAAGATTATGAAACCTACTAACATGATTTGCAAGGAATGTGTTATGGCTAAACAGAAGAAAAGATCATTTCCTAGCAAGAAGTTTACAACAGCAGAGAAGTTGGAAATTGTTCATATAGATTTGAGTAGTCCCACAAGGACTCAAGGATTCTATGGTGAAAGGTATTTTATTATTCTTGTTGATGATTTTACAAGAATGATGTGGATTGCATTTCTTAAAGAAAATTCTGAGGCATTTGGTAAGTTTAGAGTAATTAAGAACAAAGTTGAGAATGAATTTGGAATGAAGATTAAATGTTTGAGATCAGATAGAGGTGTTAATAATTAATGCTAAAGTGTTTGGCAGCCATTCTGTAGTAGTTTTTGTTGTATTCATGACTATGATTCTCATTGATGTCAACACAGTGACTTACCGAAGACTTGCAGAGAAGCAGACAAAGTTTGGATTAGCGCACGTGGGTTATTGCAGTTGGAGCTATGCAACATTGAGGATATACTCTTTTATATGTCATATGACTATGGTTAAGAGAACATATAATAATTCATTGATTCATGGAAGTTATGATCATTTTGGTGGAAGCAGTGTTCAGGCAGTGTTCCTAAGTAGCGGTTTGTGGAAATCGGATGATATCTCCTAATCAGGATGGAATCTAGTTTTGCGTAGTTAAAGGGAAGTTGAAGACACATTGATAGTGATGTGGATGATAGCATAGACTTCGAGGTCACATGAGTGAAGATTTATTGTATTTAGAAGCTAACAATTTTATGTAATTTTGGTGTAGTGTGTGGAAACTTTTATTTTATAACTGTATGCCAACTCATTTGTAATTATTTGAGTGTGGTATAAAAGAATGAATGTATTTCCTTTTTGATGTGTAATTTTAATTTAGTAGCATGATTTTGTGATGCGAAAGAGTGTAATTATGATATGGTAGCGGTGGTTGTGATGTTGTATGCATGAAGTGAAGAAAAGAGCTAAGTATGAAAGCGAATTTATGAAGGAAGACATGCAAAGTACAAAGATCTAAAATTGAGATCTGATGTAACAGTGAGTGTGGTTTGGCACAGTCAAAGAAGAGGTAACATATTATTCTTTTGAGTAATGCAAAGATTATTTGCACAGTGTGTTCAGTGATCTTACCCTGAAGCTATTTGGGCAGTGGGTCCTTCTATCTTCTATAACTCTTTATCGGGTTAGAATATTTTAACAAGGATTCAAAATCTCCTAAAAGGGATTCATATGTACTGAATGTATTTCATAAGACTCCTAACAGAGTCCATCCTCTCATAAGGAATATTCATATTAGTGCATCTTTTGTGGGCATCATTCCCACCGGAGTTTACTCTTTGATCAAGTGGTTCCCTAGTCAACATATATTGTGTTATTGTGTTATTGTGTATGAATATCTTTCTATGGTTGGTAAGTATATTGCTTATATGGTTTAATGTTGTTGAAGATGATAAAATTTATAATTATCTGATAACTAATTCACCCCCCCCCCCCCCCCCTCTTAGTTATCTTGGTGGACTTTACTTTCTAACAATTGGTATCAGAGCAGCAGGTCCTTGAAAGAGAAGTTTAATAGCTTAAGGAGATCCATGGTGAATTTTATGAAAGAAAGCCCTAAGTTTGATGGAGTAAATTTTGATAGCTGGAAAGAAAAGATGAAGACACACCTATTATCTTTAGGACCAGGTTATTGGTTGATTACAAAGAATAATAAGACTATCATTGAAGAGGAAAATCTTGAAACATGTATTATGGAATAGAGAGATTTATTCATGTGTAACATACTTGCAAGAGAAGCACTTTTGACAGCACTACCAGAGAATGAGTACAGTCAAGTAAATATTTGAAAAAATCTCATGAAATTTGGAATGCTTTACACTCTACTTTTGAAGGTGATGAGCATGCAAAAAGAGTAAGATTACATAATTGGATATGTGCATTTGAAGATATAAGAATGTTGGAAGATGAATTTGTTAGAAGTTATATTGGTAGAATGTCAGAGATCATTTCAGGTATAAAATCTTGTGGAGGAACAAAGACAGAGAATGAGGTGATATGGAAAATTATAAGGCCATTGACTCATGTATTTAAGTAGACAACACAGATGATTGAACAAGTGATACCTTGTACAACAAACTTTACAAGAGAGACTCTTCTTGGAAGATTGGAAGCAGCAAAAATGAACCTGAGATTATCAGGAGACTTACCTAGAATGGAGACAGCATTCAGTGCTCTTAGTGTTTGCCCTACTTTGTCAAGAAGCATTAGTGTGAGTGAAGATTATGCTGGCAGTAGCAGATCTAGAAATGAATAAGACAAGAAGATTGAAGAAGGTATTGCCTTGCTTGTGAAAAGAGAACCAGACGGTAAGAAAATTTTTAAAAGTTGGACTTGTCAAGAATATGGTCATTTTGCATCTAAATATCCCAAGAGAGTTAAAAAGTACAGAAGCAATTTCAAACCTAGAAGATCTAAGGAATGTTATTATGCTAATGAAGAAGATCTTGAAGCTAGTATAGAAAGAACTTTAAGTGAAAGTGATACTAAGAATAATGATGACATAGGATTTGTAGCAATTAAAGAAGAAAATCCTAAATCTGATGTTAAGGAAGAAAAAGCCTTAGTTTCTCAAGTTGAAAAGAAAGTTGATTGGATTATAGATAGTGATTGTTCACATCATATGACTGGAGACATGAAAAAGTTCATAAAGTTGAATGAATATGATGGTGGAGTAGTTAGAGTTGGAAACAATGCACCTTCTTTGATTAAAGGTATAGGATCTATTACTCTTGATGGAAAGACTAATACTGATGATGTTTATTTTGTGGATGGATTGAAACATAATCTTTTAAGTGTTGGACAGTTAGTTGATAAGGGATATCAAGTTTGGTTTACTGAGAAAACTTATGTGATAAAGGATAAAGATGGAAATCTAATTGGAACTGGATCTAGAACCAGAGGTAATGTATTTCAGTTGAATCCTACTGAGATGACATGTTTGATTACTAAAATTGATGACAGTTGGTTATGGCATAGAAGGTTTTGTCATATAAACTTTGATAACATTTTGAAAGTAAGTACTACACTTGTAGTAAGAGATTTACGTAGAATTATGAAGCCTACTAACATGATTTGCAAAGAATGTGTAATGGCTAAACAGAAGAGAAGTTCTTTTCCTAGTAAGAAGTTTACATCTAAAGAGAAGCTAGAGATTGTTCATACATATTTGAGCGGTCCTACCAGGACTAGAGGATTCTATGGAGAAAGGTATTTTATGATTCTTGTTGATGACTTTACAAAAATGATGTGGATTGCATTTCTTAAAGAAAAATCTGAAGTATTTGATAAGTTTAAGATTGTTAAGAATAAAGTTGAGAATGAATCTAGAATGAAGATTAAATGTTTAAGATCTAATAGAGGTGGATAATTTACTTCTAGAGAGTTTAACAACTTTTGTGAAGAAAATGGCATTAAAATACAGTATTCAACCCCTAGAACACCTGAAAAAAATGGCATTGTAGAAAGAAGGAATAGATCAATGACTGAAGCAGCAAGAGCTATGTTGTTTGAAACTAATTTGGTAAAGATATTCTAGAGAGAAGCAGTGAACACAATAGTATATACAATGAACAGAGTACAAATTAGAATAGATACAGACAAGACACCTTATGAATTATGGTTTGGACATGCACCCTCAGTTAAGTATTTTAGAATTTTTGGAAGCAAATGTTATATAAAGAGAGATGATGATATAGGAAAGTTTGATCCTAGAAGTGATGAACGAATATTTCTTGGATATTCTTTGAAAAGAAAAGCATATAGATGTTTCAATAAAAGAACTAAGAATATTTTTGAGAGTGCAAATGTTAAAGTTGATGAAAAGTTCAAAATTTAGGAAAGAATGCTTGATTATGAATCTGATGAAGAAACTCATCCTAAGCCTAATATTGGAACTATTGAATTGTTTTATGAAACTGACAGTGATTTGTTGAATGAAAGCCACAGTGAAGTTATTGAAGAAGCTACATCTGAAGAGAGATCTGAGACAGTGACACCTAGCAAGAGTTTGTTAAGGAATCATCCTTTTGAATAGATTATTGAGAGCATCAAAAGAGGAGTTCTTACTCAAAATAAGGCACAAGAATAGTTATGTTTGATTTCTCAAATTGAACCTAAGACTACTAATGAAGCTTGTGAAGATGAAAGTTGGACTAATGCTATGAAAGAAGAACTAGATTAGATTGAAAAGAACAAGACATGGGAATTGGTACCTAGACCTAAAGACAAGAATGTTATTGGAACTAAATGGGTATTCAGAAACAAGATGAATGAACAAGGAGAAGTAGTAAGAAACAAAGCAAGATTGATATGTAAGGGTTACTCACAACAAGAAGGAATTGACTATGAAGAGACTTTTGCACTTGTTGCAAGAATTGAAGTAGTAAGATTGTTTTTGGCATATGCAGCTTACAAGAAATTCAAAGTGTATCAAATGGATGTGAAGTTAGCATTTCTGAATGGAGAATTGGAAGAAGAAGTCTACATTGAGCAGCCTGAAGATTTTCCTTTATCTCAAGAAGGAGACATGGTATGTAAATTGAAGAAAGCTTTATATGGACTTAAACAAGCACCTAGAACTTGGTATGCAAGACTAGATAAGTATTTGTTAAAGTTGGGATTTATAAAAGGTACAGCTGATAGCAATCTATACACAAAAGAAATTGAAAATGGCTTGTTAGTTATAGTTATTTTTGTTGATGACATTATCTTTGGAGGAGAAGATGAAGCTAGTGACAAATTTGCTGATGAAATGAAGACTAAATTTGAAATGAGTATGATTGGTGAAATGAAATACTTTTTGGGATTATAGATAACACAAAACAATGATGGTATCTTTGTAAGTCAAACAAGGTACTTGACTGACTTGTTGAAAAGATTTGGAATGGAGGATTGTAAACTAGTTGGAACACCTATGGTGACTGGACATAAGTTATCTAGCACAGATGAGACTCTTGTAGTAGAACAAAAGAAATATAGATCTATGATTAGAGGATTGCAGTATTTAACTCATACAAGACCTGATATAGCACATTCAGTTGGAATTGTACTAAGATTTCAAGCTGAACCTAGAGAATCACATTTTGCAGTAGTAAAGAGGATATTGAGATATTTAAGAGGCACAATGGACTATGGATTATGGTATGAAAATTCTAATGATTTTACCCTATGTGCATATATAGATTTTGATTGGGGAGGCAGTGTTGATGATAAGAAAAGCACCAGTGGAGGAGCATTTTTCCTTGGAGGAAGATTAGTTTCTTGGCTAAGCAAGAAGTAGAATTGTATCTCACAAAGCATAGCAAAAGTAGAATATGTAGCAGTAGCAAACAATTGCAACCAGATAATTTGGATGAAGTAGATGTTGAAAGATATTGGAATAAAATTTATTGAACCTATTGTTATACATTGTGATAACACTAGTACAGTTAGTATGTCTAAGAATCCTGTATTACATTCTAAGACAAAGCATATAGAGATTAAGTATCATGTTGTAAGAGAGAAAGTTGCTGAAAAAGAAGTCAAACTTGAGTACATAAGTACAAAGGAGCAAATAGAAGATATATTCACAAAGCCTTTGCCTAAGGATACATTTGAGTATCTAAGAGGTATGCTTAGGGTTATGCCCCAACCTACTTTTGAGAAGTGATGTAGTTGGTTGCATCCATCCAATGGTATATGAGCCTTATCTTTCTTCTAGACTAGATGTTGGTACTTCCTCTATGGGGGAGTACGTGTATCTGAGCTGAGTCATGAGGACTCTAGTAAATGTATTTTCTAAAAAGTGTCTTTTGACATTGAGTTGTTTTTGACTTAGTGATGGATTTTTTGTCATTGATGTCAATGGGGGAGAAGTATGCATGAAAAACAATATGAGACATTTGTTGGAGAGAACTGAATAGGATAATGAAGCAAGATTTGATTGATGAAGAGGATTTGAAGAAGCAGTGTTACAGTATTGGATTTTTGGAACATTGGATGTTTTTCATCTATGTTGCCATCAATGCCAATGGGGGAGATTTTTAGGAATGAATGCTAAGGTGTTTGGTAGCCATTCTATAGCAGTTTTTGTTACATGCATGACTATGATTGTCATTGATATCAACACAGTGATTTACCGAAGACTTGTAGAGAAGCAGACATAGTTTGGATTAGTGCACGTGGGTTATTGTAGTTGGAGCTATGAGAAATTAATGATATACTCTTTGATATGTCATATATCTATGGTTAAGAGCATAGACACTAATTCATTGATTCATGGAAGTTATGATCATTTTGGTGGAAGCAGTGTTCAGGCAGTGTTCCTGAGTAGCGGTTTGTGGAAATCGGATCATATCTCCTAATCGGGATGGAATCTAGTTTTGCATAGTTAAAGGGAAGTTGAAGACACATTGATAGTGACATGAATGACAATGTAGACTTTGAGGTCACACGAGTGAATATTTATTATATTTAAAAGCCGACAATTTTATGTAATTTTGGTGTAGCGTGTGGAAACTTTTATTTTGTAATTGTATGCCGACTTATTTGTAATTATTTGAGTGTGGTATAAATGAAGGAATGTATTTCCTTGTTGATGTGTAATTTTAATGTAGTAGCATGATGTTGTGATGTGAAAGTGTGTAATTATGATATGGTAGCAGCGGTTGTGATGTTGTATGCATGAAGTGAAGAAAAGAGCTAAGTATGAAAGTGAATTTATGAAGGAAGACATGCAAAGTATAGAGATCTAAAATTGAGATCTAATGTAACAGTGAGTGTAGTTTGGCACAATTAGAGAAGAGGTAACATATTATTTTTTTGAGTAATGCAAAGATTATTTGGACAGTGTGTTCAATGATCTTACCCTGAAGTTGTTTGGGCAATGGGTCCTTCTGTCTTCTATAACTCTTAACTGGGTTAAAATCTTTAACAGGGATTCAAAATCTCCTAACAGGGATTCATATGTACTAAATGTATTTCATAAGACTCCTAACAGATTCCATCCTCTCACAAGGAATATTCATATTAGTGCATCTTTTGTGGGCATCATTCCCACTGGGGTTTACTCTTTGATCAAGAGGTTCCCTAGTCAACATATATTGTGTTATTGTGTTATTGTGTATGAATATCTTTCTATGGTTGGTAATTATATTGCTTATATGGTTTAATGTTGTTGAAGATGATAAAAGTTATAATTATCTGATAATTGATTCACCCCCCCCCCCCCCCCCTCTTAGTTATCTTGGTGGACTTTACTTTCTAACAAGAGGTGGATAATTTACTTCAAAAGAATTTAACACTTTTTGTGAAGTGAATGGCATTAGGAGATAGATTTCAGCCCCTAGAACACCTTAACAAAATGGCATTGCAAAAAGAAGAGACAAGTCAGTGACTAAAGCAACAAGAGCCATGCTATTTGAAAATGATTTGGTGAAGATATTCTGGAGAGAAGTAATGAATACAACAATATATACAATGAATAGAGTACAAATCAGAGCAAACACAGACAAGACACCTTATGAACTATGGTTTGGAAATGCACCATCAATTAAGTATTTCAAAAATTTTGGAAGTAAATGTTATATTAAGAGAGATGATGTCATTGGAAAGTTTGAGCCTAGAAGTGATGAGTTTATATTTCTTGGTTATTCATTGAAAAGAAAAGCTTATAGATGTTTCAATAAAAGAACTAAAACTATTGTTGAGAGTGTGAATGTTAAAGTTGATGAAAAGTTCAAAATTTGGGAAAGAATGCTTGATTATGAATCAGATGAAGGAACTCATCCTAGATTGATTAAGAAAATGTTGAATTATTATATGAAACTGATAGTGATTTGCAGAATGAAAGCTACATTAAGGAAATCAGAGAAGAACCTACAGTTGAAGCAAGAACTGAGACAGTGACACCTAACAGGAATCTAGCAAGAAATCATCTTGTTGAGCAGATTATTGGGAGCATAGAAAGAGGAGTTCTGACGCAGAATAAGGTACAAGAACAATTGTGTTTAATTTCCCAAATTGAACCTAAATCTACTAGTGAAGCTTGTGAAGATGAAAATTTGATTAAAGCAATGAACGAAGAACTAGATCAAATTGAAAAGAACAAGACTTGGAAGTTGGTCCCTAGACCTAAAGATAAGAATGTTATAGGAAACAAATGGGTATTCAGGAACAAGATAAATGAACAAGGAGAATTTTTAAGGAATAAAGCAAGATTGGTATGTAAAGGATACTCACAACAAGAATGAATTGACTATGAAGAGACTTTCACACATGTAGTAAGAATTGAATTAGTAAGAGAGAAAGTTGCAGAGAAATAAGTCAGACTTGAGTATATAAGTACAAAAGAGCAGATTGCAGATATATTTACAAAGTCTTTTCCTAAGGATACATTTGAGTATCTGAGAGGTATTCTTGGGGTTATGCCCCAGCCTACTTTCGACAAGTGATGCAAATTGTTGCATCAGTCTAGTGGTATATGAGCTTTATCTTTTTTTGGACTAGATGTTGGTACTTCCTCTATGGGGGAGTATGTGTTTCTGAGCTAAGTCATGAGGACTCTAGTGAATGTATTTTATGTAAAAGCTTCTTTTAACATTGAAGTTGTTGTTGACATAGTGATGCATTATCTATCATTGATGTCAATGGGGGAGAAGGATACATGAAAAATCATCTATGATGCGGGAGCATCCTAGGTGTAAGAGCAATCTTGCATCACCCAAAAATATTTTTGGTTTCTTTTCAATAAGGGCTATCTTGTGTAGAGCTTCTATTTTTGGAAATTTACTATTTTTAGTAAGTTTTCCGTTCGAGCTCAGAATGGTCTATTTTCTTCCCTAGAGGTTCATTTTTTGTCATATCAGCCTGCCAGTAAAGTTTCATTGTCAGATCAAGTTTAGTTTTGAAGATATTAAAAAATTTTGGTATTGGCAGCAGGGTACAGAAACTTAGAACTTAGTTTTCAAGGCTTCAGAGGCTCTGGATGAGGTTGAAACTTCAGCTGAATGAAGCTTTCTTCGGAAGTTGGGTCACCTGAAATGGTGGACAATAATTTTTTCTTCAAAATTTTTGTTTGGGTTTCAAAAGTTGTTTTGAGCCGACTATGATGTAATAAAATGAAAAATAAAATAATTATAAATTTGGTCGGCCTTAGAGGCTAAATTTCTAGAACCTTCCCAAGCGGTGGAAAATTGCCTATACAAGGAAGGCCCATAGTGTTGTCTAGGGCAATTCTGAGCAATTATGGGTAGATCTGGGTAATGATTCGAAGCTTTTTCCTACGCAATATTGTAAAGGAAAATGTCCATGTGGCTTTGCATATTGTAATTCTAAAATTTTTAATTCCACATTTGTGGAGATAATAAGAAGCCCATTTTTTGTTCTTCTAAATTGTTGTTGTTTCTTTGTTTCTATTATGTGTTTGTGGTATTAAGGGGAGAACCCTTCATCAATATATTAAAGATAATCTGAGGGAGAAGGATACAAGCAATATAAAATGGAAAACTATAAGAATTGAGCAGGAAAATGAAGCACGATTTGATTAATGAAGAGGATGTGAAAACATTTCAGAGCAGTAGTGTTGCAGTGTTGGTATTTATGGAACTTGAATGTTTTTTCATCTATGTTTCCATCAATGCCAATGGGGGAGATTGTTAGGAATGAATGCTGAATATATCCTATGGGGGAGTATTCGTAGCCATTTTGTAGCAGTTGTTGTTGCATTCATGACTATGATTGTCATTGATGTCAACATAGTGATCTACTGAAGATTAGTAGAGAAGCAAACAATGTTTGTATTAGGGCACGTGGGATATTGCAAATCAAGCTATGTGATGAAGGGTGCTCCCCTTAATACCACAAACAAATAATAGAAATAGAGAAACAACAACAATATGCAAGAATAGAAAATTGGCTTCTTATTATCTCCACAAATGTGGAATTACAAACTTTCAAAATTACAATATGTAAAGCCTCATGGCATTCCCTTACAATATTCTATAGGGAAAAGCCTCAAATCAATACCCAGATCTACTACCCAAAACTGCCCTAAACAACACTATGGGCCTTCTTTATATAGGCATTTTCCACCACTCGAGAAGGTTCTAGAAATTTAGCCCTAAGGGCCGACCAAACTTAGAATTATTTTATTTTTCAATTTATTACATCAAAGTTGGCTCAAAATAACTTTTGAAACCCGAACAGAAATTTTGAAGGAAAATTATTTTCTGCCATTTCAGGTGACCCGACTTCCGGAGACCATAAGTCATCACCAGTTGACTCGATTGACTATTATAACCCCATTTTGGAAAGGCCACGAAGTGCTCTATAGGCTTAACCTATGCAAGCACCCGTCACCCAAATTTTTTACCTCATCCAGGGCCTCTAAAGCCTTCAAAATTGAGTTCAAAGTTTCTATACCCTGCTACCAATACCGAAAATCTTCAATATCTTCAAAACTAGACCTAATCTAACCATGAAACTTTGTTGGCAAGCTGATATGACTGAGATGAACCTCCACATGTAAAACTAGAACATTCTGAGATCATAAGACCAACTTACTAAAAATAGCAAGTTTCCATAAATAGCAGCTCTCCACAAGATAGCCCTTATTGAATACAAAAACATAAATATTTTTGGGTGATGCAAGATTGCTCTTACACCTAGGATGCTCCTGCATCACTATGTGGAGTTGAAGACTTAATCTATGATGTTTCTTGAGATTTTGATCAAGAGCGCATACGTAAATTCAACTATTCATGACAGTTATGTGTAATTCAGTGGAAGCAGTATTCAAGCAGTGTTCCTGAGAAGCGGCTTGTGAAAATTGGATGATATCTCCTAATTGGGATAGAACATGAGTATGCGAGGTTGTATAAATGATGAAGACATTATGATAGTGACATGGACTTGACAGCAAGGTCAGAGGTTGCACGAATAAATAATTATCTTGATTGAAAGCCGACAGTTTTATGTAATTGTGGAATATTGTGTAATCTGTGGAAGATTTTATTTTGTAAATTGTATGTTGACTCATTTGTAATTATTTGAGTGTGGTATAAATAAAGAATTGATTTTCTTTATTGTATGAAGGAACATGAGAGATAGTATGAAAGTGAATTGTGAAATTGTGCAATATTTGTTGTAAGAGAATATGCAAAGTATAGAGATCTGGTATTGAGATCTGATGAAGCAGTTGGTGCGGTTTGGCACAGTCAGAGGAGAAGTAATATTTTGTTGAGATTAGTAATCTTTTGGTATTATTCTATTGACTAATATAGAGATCAGTTGGACAGTGTGTTCAATGATCTTTCCCTTGAAGTTGTTTGGATAGTGGGTCCTTCTGTCTTCCATAACTCCTAACCGGGTTAAAATATTTTAACAAGGATTCAGACTCTCCTAATAGAGATTCATATGTACTGAATTTATTTCATAAGGCTCCTAACATATTCCATCCTCTCACAAAGAATTTTCATATTAGTTCATCTTTTGTGGGCATCATTCCCACTGGGGTTTACTCTTTGATCAAGAGGTTCCCTAGTCAACATATCTTGTGTTATTGTGTTATTGTGTATGTATATCTTTCTATGGTTGTTGCTTACATTGCTTACATGGTTAAAATCTATTAAAGGTGATAAAAATTTTATTTATCTGATAACTCATTCACCCCCCTCTCAGTTATCTTGGTGCACTTTACTTTCTAACAAAAACCACCTAGGACTGGTAACCCAAAATAATTTCACTCTTCTGAAGTGAGCTCGGTTAAGAGCCAACCCTGTTAAAGGTTACAAAGAACATTGTAAGGTGTGACCTAGTTAGAGGATTTATCACTAACATTTCTTAGTGACCAAACATTCACTCTGGGGTCAACATGAAAATAATCAACATTCATTGAATGTCATAATGAAATAAAGATTGTTAAGTCCCGCTCAGTTAAGAGATTAATCTGTAGAAATGGTTAAAATGCAATAGTAATGATCTGATTTAATTACAACTTTCTTTGCATATTTTTAGATCTATGCTAAGCACATAATACCTCTGGCCAATATAATCTCTTCAATTTCTTGTTCTCCTCCAACTCTGTTATGCTCAGTTAATTCCTTTTTCTAACGCTCAGTGTTGTATGTAGAATTATTCAGTTCTATCTTCAACCTGTTTGACTAGCCTCGCATGAATGCAATCTCCTCAAGCACATTCCAAAATTAATTATGAATCTCTTGTCTCCTTGAATAGACATGATGAACCATTTTCTTCTCAGCCATATATTTTCCCTCTTAATCTTCACCATTGATTTTTCTGCTTCAGCCTTCCTCAAAACTTGTGTCTGTAACACATTTCATTCTCCATCATCCAATCATCCTTGAATTTTTTCAATCATTTGATCTTCATAAAAAACTTCATCATTAACCTCAGAATCATCCCAAATTGTCTAGTTCATCATCTCAAGTTGACAATCAAATAATCCTCCTTATTTCTCCTTCTTGGTCAATACCGTGATGTGTCGGTAATAACTAACGCGGTTAATATTGTAATTGGTGTACACTAAACTTGCTCAGTGTACACTATATCAACTCGGTGTATACTGAATTCTTCATTTACCAACCACATAAACTTGTTCATTCTTGATCTTCAATCTTTTACAGAATCATGTAATACAATCAAATCACTAACATAATGTCATAGACTCATAAATAAGTCACCCAATGAATACCATATCCATATCTAACTCATACATCTCATTCTCATGTTAATATCTCATTGCTTCACCATTATTTCCTTCTTTAGATGTTTGTAACTATCATGATAAGTACAATCAAAACTTAGTTCACATCAATGCAAATATAATAAATCATTTAATGTCCCACATATACCTTTGTAGCTCAGTGATCATCAGTCTCTATCTTTTGAAGTATTCAATCAGTTGTCAATCTCTTCCTTAAGATATTCAATCAGTTGTAGTGTAACAATCTCTCCCTTTGGCATTGATGACAACACAAATCATAATATGAAATATGCCATAAAATACCAATCATATGTCTACAACTTCGTATATATGTTGTGACTTGGTAAGCTCTCCATATCTTATGCATTTAATATGTTTAATCACTACACAACATCAATATGTCTCTCCCTTTTAGTTAGCTTCAATTATAACTAATATCTCTTTCGTGAATCTTCTCTCCCTTTGTGGATATTTCTCTCCCTTTAATATTTCATATGATATACTCTCTCCCTTTGACAAAAATGCCAAAAAAGAATGAGCTCTTTAGTAGCCGAATTAAAATCTTTGTTGTTTAGTTTAGATCTTTATACCTTACATGGACATACATGGACAAATCTATAATGTCTTCCATCTTCTACTTTTAGCTTCTTCACAGCCTTAGGAATCCCAAAGTGTGAACATTATGCATCAACATCATTAGATCTTTTGATAAAATATAGGTTGATGCAACCTCATATCACCTTAGTGACTGTTAGACAATGGATGAACCCCTAGTCTACTTCTCAAGTATTCAAATGTGTCCTTCGGTAAGGGTTTAGTAAATATGTCAGCAAGTTGTTCTTGTGATTTCACATATTACAATCTTACTTGCTTTTCCATAACTTGTTTCCTCAAGTAGTTATATTTAATAGATATATGCTTTGTCTTTTCATGTATCACTGGATTCTTTGAAATATTATAGCACTTTTATTATCAGAATAGATTATCATTGGATCAGTGATCTCTTCATTCATACCTTCCAATAGTTTCTTTATCCATTCTATATTTGAGCAATTTGCATCAGCAACAACATATTTTTCTTCTTTAATGGACTAAGAAATGCATCCTTGTTTCTTACTTATCTAAGTTACCAATCTTTCTCCTAAGAAGAATGCTCCACCAGTAGTGATTTTTCTATCATCAATATTTCTTGCCCAATCAACATCTCTATAAACTTTCATTTCAAAATTGTTTTCTTTCTTATACCATAAGCCATAATTCTCATTATTCTTCAAGTATCTCACAATTATTTTCACAACAGTCATGTGTGATTCTTTAGGATTAGCAGATTACCAAGCTACAATCCTAACAACATGTGCAATATCTGGTATACTATGCACAACATACATCAACTTTCCAATCATTGATCTATACAAGGTTTGATTTACCTCGGTTGTCTTGTCATCCTTTGTCAATTTGCATTTGGTTACCATAGGTGTACCGACTAGTTTTGAGTCTTCCATACCGAATGTCTTCAATACTTCTTTGATGTACTTTTCTTGTGTGACATGTATGCCTTCTTGTAGTTGTTGTATTTGCAAACCAAGAAAGAATTTGATCTCTCCAAACATTGAAATTTAAAACTCTTTGCTCATTTCTTTATCAAATGACTTACATAGGTTATCATGACCTCCAAATATAATATCATCAACAAAAATTTCAGCAATAAGAATCTTATCATCAATATCACATTTTAAATACAAATTGTTGTTGTCACTTGTTCTAACAAATCCAATTCTTATAAGATAAGAGTGCAATCTTTCATACCATGATCTCAATACTTGTTTCAATCCATATAGTGCTTTATGCAACTTACATACCATATTCTTCTGATTAGGGTCAACAAAACCTTCTGGTTGTTCAATGTATACCTCTTCTTCAAGTATTCCATTCAGAAATACAGATTTCACATCCATCTGATAAACTTTAAATCCTTTGTAGGTAGCATATGCAAGCAATATTCTTACTCCTTCATGCCTAGAAATAGGTGCAAAAGTCTCTCCATAGTCAATTACTTCTTCTTGTGCATAACCTTTTCAAACCAATCTTTCTTTGTTCCTTGTTACATCCCCATTCTCATTCAATTTGTTCTTGAATATCTATTTGGTTCCAATCATATTTTTATCTTTAGGTCTTTGTACTAATGTCCATGTGTTATTCTTCTACATTATTTCAATTTCCTCATTCATTTCTCTTATCCAATCATCATTTTCCAGTGCATCTCTAACTATTTTAGGTTCAAATTCATAAAAAAAACATGTGTTATTTCTTAACTTACTTCTAGTCACCATTCCTTCTCTTTTATCTCTAATTATATGATCTTGTGGATGGTGTCTTCTAACATACTTTGCAAGTATACGCTTAGATCTCTATTCTTCAATGTTTTCTCCACTCGGTGCATGATCATTATTTTCATCAGTAACTATTTGTTGATGCCCAGTCTATATAAACTATTGCTCTGTAGCATTATTCTGTTTCTCGATAATACCAGACTGTTTCTTGGGTAGAGTCTCAAGATTTTCAATGTAAACAAATCTACCATAGTCTTTAGGTTCCTTCATGTTTTCTTCATCATTCTTTTCAGCAAATTCATCAACTCTCACATTTTCACTTTCAATCATTTTGTTAGTAACCTTTTTCAAACATTTGTAAGCCTTACTTCTAGTAGAATAACCTAGAAATATGCCTTCATCACCTTTTGAATCAAATTTTTCATTTCTATCATCTTTCAGAATGTAACATCTACTTCCAAATACCATAACTCATAAGGTGTATTATTTGCCTCTTTCTTTAGTTGAACTCAGTTCAGTGTGTAAATAGCAGTACTAACAACTTCTCTCCAGTAAATTTGTTCAACATCCTTTTCAATCATCAATGTTCTAGCACAATCAACAATTGATTTGTTTCTTGTTTAAACAATCTCATTCTGTTGAGGTGTCCTTGGTGCAGATACTTGTCTCTTGATTCCATGCTCATTACAAAAGTTAGTAAATTCATCTGAAATAAATTCACCACCTCTATCTGACCTTAAGCATTTTAGTTGCTTACCACTTTCTTGTTCCACTTTTTCTTTATACCATTTGAACATTTTGAAAGCCTCAAATTTTTTTTTTAAGAATATGACAAACATCATCCTAGAAAAATCATCAACAAATAAGATAAAATATATGTCTCCATAATAACTTTGAGTTCTCATTGGACCTTATAAATCGGTGTGAGCTAACTCAAGAATATCATTAGATGAGTAATGTTTTCTCTTGAAACTAGATTTTGACATCTTGCCCATTTGACATTGTTTGCACATTACATGGTTAGGTTTAGATATGCTTGGTAAACCTCTAACTTTTTTTTTCTTACTGATCTTAACCATGTTGTCAAAATTCAATGACATAACCTCTTGTGCCATAACCATACATCTTCATTTTTAGCCAACAAACAAGAAGTTTCAACATTGTCTAGATAAAATAGGTTACCTTTTGATTGTTCATGAGTACCGATCAGTTTTCTAGCTTCATCGTATATTTTCACCTTTCTATTCTCAAATGCAAATCGGTGACCTATATTATTCAGTTGTGTTACACTCAAAAAATTATAGTTAAGTCCTTTCAACCAATATGCATTCTCACATCTGATCTCATTATTCAATAATATAGATCCTTTTCCTTTTACTAGACAAGGTGTATCATTTCCCATTTTCACAGATCCTCCATTGTAATGTTCAAGATATTCAAATTTATATTCATCACCAGTCATATGATGTGTGCATCTGCTATCAATAATCCAAGTGTCATTTTTTTCTAACTTTAGAAATAAGTGCTTTTTCAACATATCTTTCTTCTTCTTCAAAATCTTATTTCAAAGCCATAAATACCACTTATATTCCATCATCAATTTCAGACTCAGTGTCATCATCATCTTCAATAGTTAAGTGGAATGCCTTCTTTTCTTTGTCTCTCAGTTATCTCTGTTAGTTCTTTGTCAGTTACCTCTATGATCTCGATAATCTCTTCTTTCATTCTTTCTTTCAGTAGATCTTTCACTTGTATTTTCATCATTTCTCTTTTTAGGACATCTTGCTGCTATATGACCAATCTCTTTGCAATTAAAACATACCAAGGGTAGTTTACCTCTATATCTTCCTTTGCCTTTTTGTATTCTCTAGCCATTAATAGCTCAAGTTCATCAAGGTCATCCTCTTCAGTTTCATCATCACTTTCATTTCTTATTTTATGTTTGTTGCTTGATTTTCCAATTTTCAAAGATGAAACAAATGCATATTCTACATTAGGTAAAATATTGTTGTCATAATTGTTAAGTTCAAATGCAATCAATCTTCCAATAAAACTATCAAGTGTAACATTATTTCTTAGTGTTTCTCTCATTTCATGAATTGCAGAAACTTTAATAGCATATGCAAGTAATAGTGTTCTTATAATTTTACTTACCATAGTGTCTTCATCAATTGTTCCACCTACTCCTCGGATAGCATTCACCACTTCTTTGACTTGGTTGCTATACTAAGTAATGTTTTCACCTTCTTGCATTTTCATATCATCAAACTTTCCTCGTAAGCTTTCAGCCTTTTCCCTTAGCATATTCACATCACCTCCATGAACTAGAGTAAACTTGTCCCACATCTATTTTACAGTTGTACAATTCTTAATGTCTTCAAATTCAGCATTTGATAAGGAAGAAGCAATCTAAATCATCATTGCATTTTTTTCATGTCTTTCTTTCATCTGATCGACAGTCAAAGGACCAGTGGGTAAGATAAACACATTTTACTGATGAACTACAACTGATTTAGAACCTGAATGGAGAATTTGTAATTCAAGATTACTAAAGGAGTTGTTGATTAGATATGCAAGATGATTAAATCAGTATTATGTTGTCATTGATGTCAACTAGCTTGACAACACTTATCTTGTAAGTTACTATACAGACACATCTGAAGAAAGGTGAAAGAGATGAAGAACAAAAATATCTACATGAGGAAGATGTATATGTCAGATAAGGATAAGGAATACATTGAGTAACTTGTTGATGAGTCTATGACTTGATGAAATTGACTTTATTATGTTGCATTCATCTATGATGAAGGATAGAGCTGAAAGACACAAAGAAGTGTTGTCGGTAAATAAAGCATTCTAGTATACACTAATAGAATGTAGTGTATACTAAGCGTAGTGTTAACTAAGCTCATGTTCACTGATGCATTTTTTTTTAACCGAGCAAAATAGAAAGGAATTAAATGATCAGTTTAGCCGATAAAGTGATGAGCTATAAAGTGTATGAAATCAAGGTAACAGATAAGGTTTTTTATGAAGATCAATGGCTAACATAAATCAAAAAGGATCTAATGGAGCAAATTGAAACGTGTTACTGACACATTAGCCGAAGAAGCTTAAAGTGGAAAAATCTATGAATATGATTAAGCGACAAAATCTGATGGAGGAAAAGAAAAGGATTTACTCATCTATATAAGAGACATTGGCTTCATTGTTGAACCATCACTGGAGAAAGAAGATACTATAGAATTATCACATGAACAAATTTTCATGCATTTTGATCATACTGGTTAATAAGAACCCAGTTGTAGAACAATTACCAAGCTACAGAGATTAATTACCGACGGACAGTAAGTTGATATAGTATTGAATCTGAAGTGGTATATTGATTAGAAAGATTTGAATGAGCTGAACATTGATCTATAAACTACAATTGAAGTTGTTTCAAGGTAGATCATCTACTATTACATATTTAACCATTGTACACAATCAAATCTCTTAACCGAGTGGACTATGAAAGTCTTTTGATGTTTCATTCATAGAGTGAACATTGTTATCCTATCAACCCTAGAGTGACTGTTGGTTGGTCGATAACTTCTGGTCTAAAATCCTCTAACAAGGTCACACCTAATAGTGTGTTTGTAACCTTTAATTGGGTTGGGTCTTCACCGACCTCACTTCAGAAGAGTGAACAATTTTGGGTTGCCAGTCCGAGGTGGTTTTTCCCTTCGCAGGGTTTCCACGTTAAATCTCTTGTGTTATGTGTTGATTGTGATATTTGTTTGTTATCATACTTTGCATATTACATGTTAGATTTGATCAGTAAATGTTATAAAGTTTAGACTGACAATTGGTAAAGACATAGATAGTGAAATTATTTTATGTTTATTGAAAAGTAGAAGTTGAAGAATTTGTTTTGGATTATACATTTTGAATTGGGACACTGGATAACTATTTCACCCCCCTCTCAGTTATTCTAACAATTGGTATCAGAGCAATGGTTGCTTAGAATAGAGTTTTAAGGACTCCAACAAAAAGGTCTCAAGATGTATAAGAGGGAAGTGCCAAAGCTAAACAAAGATAACTTCACAGTATGGCAAAGCCGGATGAAGTTGCACATATCTGGAATTGGGAATTCTACACTAGAACTGATGGAGAATGGCTACATTGAACTGACACTAGGTCCCCTAACACTTGATCAACTAAAGGACAAGCATGAAAACAATATTACTATGATGGAACTTGCTACTGCCTGTACCAATGTCGAATTCAAAGACATTAAGGGATGCACAGCTACCAAAGCCATGTGCGATAAACTAACTCTAATATACAGTGGAGATGCGAATGTTAAGAGAGCCAGAGCAGAAATCCTAAGAGGTCAATTTGATGATATGAAGATGAAAGAAGGTGAGAACATTGTGCAATACACAAATAGACTAAAAGAGGTAGTACATGCTATTAGAGCATCTAGTGGAGTTATTGATGATGAAACAATGATAAGCAAGATTCTCAGAACTTTGCTGCTAGTTTATGGGATCAAGATCTCTGCAATTCATGAAACAAGGGCTACATCCAACCTTACTCTTAACACACTGATCGGTAAGCTTACAACCTTTGAATTGAATAACTTTGACAACAGTTTTGTACCTTTTGTTGAATCCAGTTTCATGTCTTCTTTGAAGATTGGTAAGTCTAGTAGTAGGAATGATAAGAATAATGATAGTGATAGTAATACCGATGATGAACTTGATGAGCTCAAAGCTCTTATGGCCAGAAGATTGCCCAAAGGTAAGGGAAGGTATAGAGGAAAGTTACCCTTAGCATGTTTTAATTGTAAATAAGTTGGCCACATTGCTGCTAGATGTCCAAATAAGAAAGATGATGATAGATCCAAAGATCGATCCGAAGGAAGCTATGGGAGAAGAGTCAACAGAGGCTACCGACACAACAACAGAGATAACCAAGATAGCTATGAAAAAGGGAAAAAGGTATGTTACATAGCCAAAGAATTTGAATCTAAATCTGACACTGATGATGATGTAGAAGTGGTATTTGTTGCTATGAAAGATGATTCAGAGGAAGAAGAGAAACATGAAGAAACAACACTAATCTCTAAAGTAAGTAGAAATGATACATGGATCATAGACAGTGGTTGTACACATCATATGACTGGTGATATAGAGAAATTTGATCTATTTGATGAATATGATGGAGGATCTGTTAGAATTGGAAATGATGCACCTTGTATGGTGAGAGGTAAAGGTTCACTGATGATTAATGATAGAATAAAATGTGAAAATGCATATTGGGTAGATGGAAAAAACTATAATTTGTTAAGTGTGGCACAGCTGAATAACTCAGGCCACCGACTTTCTTTTGAGAGCAGAAAGGTAAGAATCTATGATAATGAAGACTTGTCAGAACCGGTACACAATCTAGAGGTAATCTATTTTGTCTTGATATTGATCAGTCTTCTTGTTTATTAATGAAGGATGAAGATACATGGTTGTGGCATAAGAGGTTATGTCATGTGAATTTTGATAACATGATCAAGATTAGTAAGAAGAAAAGAGTTAGAGGGTTGCCTAACTTGTCAAAATCGGATCATGCTATGTGCCATGAATGTCAAAAAGGTAAGATGACTAAGTCTAGTTTTAAGAGAAAAGACTACTCAACAAAGAAGATACTTGAGTTGGTTCATACTGACCTATGTGGTCCTATGAGAACTCAAAGCTATTATGGTGATAGATACTTTATTCTTTTTATTGATGACTATACTAGATTGATGACTGTTATGTTCTTGAAAGAGAAATCTGAAGCCTTTAAGATGTTTAAGTGGTATAAGGCAAATGTAGAAAAAGAGACTGGTAAAGAAATTAAGTGCTTAAGATTTGGTAGAGGAGGTGAATTTATCTCTGATGAATTTACTAATTTATGTAATGAGCATGGTATTAAGAGACAGGTCTCTGCACCGAGAACACCTCGACAGAATGGGATTGCTGAAAGAAGGAACGGGTCAATCATTGACTGTGCTAGAACACTGATGATACAAAAGAATGTTGCTCAGACATATTGGAGAGAAGCTATCAATACAGCTCTATATGTGCTTAACCAAGTACAACTAAAGAAGGAAACCAACCAGACACCTTATAAGCTATGGTTTGGACACAAACCTACTGTAAGTTATTTCAGGATTTTTGGAAGCAAATATTTTATTCTGAAAGATGAGAGAAATGGGAAATTTGATTCTAAAGGTGATGAAGGAATATTCTTAGGATATTCTACAAAGAGTAAAGCATACAAATGTCTGAATAAGGTTACAAATAAGATAATTGAAAGTACTAATGTTCATGTTGATGAGTTTGATGACAAGAACATAGAAGAAAGAAAGGAACCGAAAGATTATGGTAGATTCACTTACATTGAACTTCCTAATTATCTACCGAAGTCACAACCTGTGATAACCGGTCAACAGGAAAATAACCCCAAGGAACAGGAAAGGGAGACCGGTGAACAAGATGGTGCTACTGAGCAAGCACATGAACCTAAACAAGATGAACAAGAAAGAAGAAACCAATTACTGGCTAGTTTCATCAAAAGACATCATCCTGAGAAACAAATTATTGGAGACAGACAAGCTGGAATGCAGACAAGAAGCAAAACAAGATAAGGTACATGTCTAGTCTGTGAATTTGAACCAAAGAATGTGAAAATTGCATTAGAGAATGAAGAATGGGTTAATGCAATGAAAGAGGAAATAGAAAAAATAGAGAAAAACAAAACTTGGTCCTTAGTACCCCGACCTAAAGATAAGAATGTTATCAATACTAAATGGATATTCAAAAACAAGCTGAATGAAAATGGTGAAGTGACAAGAAATAAAGTGAGATTGGTATGCAAGGAATATGCACAGGAAGAAGGCATTGACTATGGTGAGACATTTGCACCTATTGCTAGATTGGAAGGAGTTAGAATGCTACTTGCATATGCTGCACACAAGAAATTTAAAGTTTATCAAATGGATGTGAAGTCAACATTTCTGAATGGTATACTTGAAGAAGAGGTCTACATAGAACAACCTGAAGGATTTATTGATCCAGACAATAGAAACATGGTATGTAGATTACACAAATCTTTATATGGTTTGAAACAAGCACCGAGAGCATGGTATGAAAGGCTACATACTTGTTAAGTATTGGATTTGTAAGAACTAGTGAGAACAGCAATTTGTACATGAAAGGTGATACTGATGATACTATTCTTATTGCTGAAATTTTTGTTGATGATATTATTTTTGGAGGTCAAGATCATGTATGTAAATCTTTTTCTGGTGACATGAGGAATGAGTTTGAAATGTCTATGTTTGGAGAGATTAAATTCTTTCTCAAATTATAAGTAATTCAGCAAAGTGATGGGATACTCATCACATAGTCCAAGTACATAAAGGAAGTCTTGAAGACATTTGGCATGGAAGATGCTAAACCTATAGGAACACTGATGGCTACTGGAAGTAAACTAACAAAGGAAGATCAAACTACAAAGGTAAACTAGACACTTTACCGATCCATGATTGGTAAACTAATGTATGTAGTTCACAGTAGACCAGATATAGCACATGTTATGGGAATTGTTGTTAGATATTATGCTAATCCTAGAGAATCACACATGATTGCTACTAAAAGGATCTTAAGATATCTAAAAAAGATAGAGGATTATGGATTATAGTATCCTAAGGAAGGTAATTTTGAGTTGAAGGTTTATACTGATGATGATTGGGCTGGAAATGTGGATGATAGAAAAAGTACCACCGAAGGAGCATTTTTCTTTGGTGAAAGACTTGTAACCTGGACAAGTAAAAAGTAGGCTTGTATTTCTTAGTCTGTAGCTGAAGCAGAGTAAGTTGATGCTGCTACTAATTGCTCAAACATTGCATATATCAGGCAAGTGTTAGAAGGAATGAATGAGGTAATCACTGACCTGGTGATTATATACTGTGACAACACAAGTGCTATTAATATTTCAAAGAATCGAGTGATGCACTCTAAGATAAAGCATATATCAATTAAGTATCACTACTTAAGAGAACAAGTGCAAGAGAAGCAAGTGAAGTTAGAATTTGTTACATCCAAATAACAACTTGTAGATATCTTTACAAAGCCTCTACCGAAGGACACATTTGAATATTTGAGGACTAGACTTGGGGTCCATCCCCTATCTATCGGTCACTAATGTGTTATGGATGTTGCATCAGCCTAATCTTATCAGATGATCACACATGTTGATGCAGCATAGTTCACACTTTGGATATTGTTCAAGCTTGTGATTAAGTTTGAAGAACTAGAACAGATTGGGATATCAGTATACTAAGATACTGAGGAAGTAATGGACAACATAGAGTTACTTAGCTACTACAAGAGTTGATTGTTTATTTGTTTCTTTGGCATTGTTGTCAAAGGGAGAAATAAATAATATGAAAAGGAAAAGGAGAGATATGCACCAATGAGAACTATCTAAGGGAGAGATAATCTGAAAAAAAGAAATAGGAATAGGAACCTGAGAGCTGAAAAGATTATATCTACAGAATGACAAAGCTATATTTTATAATTTTATTTAGTAATGTAGTGATCAAACATATTAAGACAGGGAGAGTTTACACAGCATTTGATTATAGAGTTGTAGAATACATGTTTGGTATGGGTATGGTACATTTCATATTACTTGAGTTGCCATCAATGCCAAAGGGAGAGATTGATGAACTACAACTGATTTAGAACCTGAATGGAGAATTTGTAATTCAAGATTACTAAAGGAGTTGTTGATTAGATATGCAAGATGATTAAATCATTGTTATGTTGTCATTGATGTCAACTAGCTTGAAAACACTTATCTTGTAAGTTACTATATGGACACATCTGAAGAAAGGTGAAAGAGATGAAGAACAGAAATATCTACATGAGGAAGATGTATATGTCAGATAAGGATAAGGAATACACTGAGTAACTTGTTGATGAGTCTATGACTTGATGAAATTGACTTTATTATGTTGCATTCATCTATGATGAAAGATAGAGCTGAAAGACACAAAGTAGTGTTGTCAATAAATAAAGCATTCTAGTATACACTGACGGAATGTAGTGTATACCGAGCGTAGTGTTAACCGAGCTCGTGTTCACTGATGCATTTATTTGTTAACCGAGAAAAATAGAAAGGAATTAAATAATCAGTTTAGCCAATAAAGTGATGAGCTATAAAGTGTATGAAATTGAGGTAACAGATAAGGTTTGTTATGAAGATCGATGGCTAACATAAATCAAAAAGGATCTAATGGAGCAGATTGAAATGTGTTACTGACACATCAGCCAAAGAAGCTTAAAGCGGCAAAATCTGATGGAGGAAAAGAAAATGATTTACTTGTCTATATAAGAGACATTGGTTTCATTGTTGAACCATCGTCGGAGAAAGAAGATACTGCAGAATTATCGCGTGAACAAGTTTTCATGCATTCTGATCATACTGGTTAATAAGAATCGAGTTGGAGAAAAATTACCGAGCTATAGAGAGTAATTACCGACGGACAATAAGTTGATATAGTATTGAATCTGAAGTGGTATATTGATCAGAAAGATTTGAATGAGCTGAACATTGATCTGTAAACTACAATTGAAGTTGTTTCAAGGTAGATCATCTACTATTACATATTTAACCATTGTACATAGTCAAATCTCTTAACCAAGTGGACTATGAAAGTCTTTTCATGTTTCATTCATAGAGTGAACATTGTTATCCTGTCAACCCCAAAGTGATTGTTGGTTGGATGATAACTTCTAGTCTAAAATCCTCTAACAAGGTCACACCTAACAGTGTGTTTGTAACCTTTAATAGGGTTGGGTCTTCACCGACCTCATTTTAGAAGAGTGAACAGTTTTGGGTTGCCGGTCCCAGGTGGTTTTTCCCTTCACAGGGTTTCCATGTTAAATCTCATGTTATGTGTTGATTGTGATATTTGTTTGTTATCATACTTTGCATATTACATGTTAGATTTGATTAGTAACTGTTATAAAGTTTAGACTGACAATTGGTAAAGACACAGACAATGAAAGTATTTTATGTTTACCGAAAAGAAGAAGTTGAAGAATTTGTTTTGGATTATACATTTTGAATTGGGACACTGGATAACTGATTCACTCCCCTCTCAATTATTCTAACATTTACAAGTATTAAGATATAGAATCTCCAATCCCTGATAGATATAACTTCATCCTTCTTTTCCATGTTGAGAATTTTTCTTTGTTCAGCTTTGGCACCTCTCTCCTATACTTCTTGTGATCTTTAACTTAAGTCCTCCAAAATTTCCTTCAAGTACTCTTGATCTAATACCATTTTTTAGATAACTAAGAGGGGGGGGGTGAATCAGTTAATTCAAGTTATCCTATTGTCTCAAACACTCCCTGATGTATAAAAAAAATCTTTCAAACAATCTAAATAACTCAGTAAAACTTTGTCTATTCCATTTTGTTTATTAACCAAATACCAATAAATTAACTAGTGTATATACTGATCAAACCAGTAATTGTAATGTGTAAAGTAAAATAACAAATCATCACATCCATACACATATAACACTTTGATTTTTAACATGGAAACCCTGTTAGGGGAAAAACCATCTGGGACCGGTAACCCAAAATAATTTCACTCTTCTGAAGTGAGCTCGGTTAAGAGCCAACCCTATTAAAGGTTACAAAGCACATTGTAAGGTGTGACTTGGTTAGAGGATTTATCACTAACAATTCTTAGTGACCAAACATTCACTATGGGGTCAACATGAAAACAATCAACATTAATTGAATGTCATAATGAAATAAAGACTATTAAGTCCCACTCGATTAAGAGATTTATCTGTAGAAATGGTTATGATGCAATAGCAATGATCTCATTCAATTACAATTTTCTTTGCATGTTTTCAGATCTATGCTAAGCACATAATACCTATGGTCAATATAATCTCTTTTGTTTCTTGTTCTCCTCCAACTCTGTTATGCTCAGTTAATTCCTATTTCTGATGCTCGGTGTTGTCTGCAAAATTACTTGATTCTATCTTCAACCTGTTTGACTAGCCTCACATGAATGCAGTCTCCTCAAGAACGTTCTAGAATTAATTATGAATCTCTTGTCTCCTTGAATAGACATGATAAACCATTTTCTTCTCAACCATAGATTTTTCCTCTTAATCTTCATTGTTGATTTTGTCTCTTCATCCTTCCTCATAACTTGTTTCTGTAACACGTTTCATTCTCCATCATTCGATCAGCCTTGAATTTTTTCAGTCATTTCATCTTCATAAAAAAATTCATCATTAACCTCAGAATCATCCCAAATTGTCCAGCTCATCATCTCAAGTCGACAATCAAATAATTCTCCTTATTTCTCCTTCTCAGTCAATACTGTGATGTGTTGGTAATAACTAAATCGGTTAATAATGTACTCGGTATACACTACACTTTCTCAATGTACACTATATCAACTCGATGTATACTGAATTCTTCATTTACCGACCACATAAACTTTTTCATTCTTGATCTTCAATCTTTTACATAATTATGTAATACAATCAAATTACTCACATAATGTCATAGAATCCTCAATAAGTTACCCAATGAATACCAAATCCATATCTAAATCATACAGCTCATTCTCATTTTAATATCTCATTCCTTCACCATCATTTCCTTCTTCAAATGTTTGTAACTATCATGATAAGTATAGTCAAAACTTAGTTGACATCAATGACTATATAATAAATGATTTAATGTCTCACATATAACTTTTTAGCTCGGTGACCATCAGTCTTTGTCTTTTAGAGTATTCAACCAGTTGTCAATATCTTCCTTAAGATATTCAATCAATTATAGTGTAACATTGACTATGGTGAGACATTTTCTCATGTTGCTAGACTATAAGGTGTGAGAATTTTACTTGTATATGCTTCTCACAAAGGTTTCAAAGTTTATCAAATGAATGTAAAGTTTGTATTTTTTAATGGAATACTGGAAGAAGAGGAATACATTGATCAAACAGAAGGATTTGTTGATAAAAGTGAGAAACACATGGTATGTAAACTTCACAAGGCACTATATGGCTTGAAGAAAGCACCCCAAGCATGGTATGAAAGACTCCTCTCATATCTAATGAGAATATGTTTCATCAGAACTAGTGACAATAGTAATGTGTACGTGAAAAGTGAATTTGAAGATAAGGTACTAATTGCTGAAATTTTTGTTGATGATATCATATTTGGAGGAAATGAAACAATGTTTAGATCATTTGTTGATGAAATGAGAAAGGAATTTGAAATGTCAATGATTGGAGAGATTAAATTTTTCATTGGATTGAAAATTCAACATACCAAAGATGGCATATATATAACTCAGTCAAAATACATCAAAGAGATTCTGAAAACTTTTGGGATGGAAGACTCAAAACTAGTTGGAACACCGATGATTACCAGATGCAAATTGTCAAAGGAAGATGACTCTACCGAGGTAAATAAAACTTTGTATAGATCCATGATCGGTAAGCTACAATAGGTTGTTCATAGTAGGCTAGATATTGCTCATGTTGTTGGAATTGTGGCTAGGTTTTCTTCTAATCCTAAAGAAATGCATATGACTATTGTGAAGAGAATCTTTAGATATCTTAAAGGAACTGAGGACTATGGTTTATTGTACAAAAAGGATGGAGATTTTGAATTGAAAGTGTATACTAATATTGATTGGGAAGGAAATGTGGATGACAAGAAAAGAACAAGTGGAGGAGATTTCTTCTTAGGAGAAAGATTAGTGACATGGATAAGAAAAAGAAAAGTTGCATTTCATAGTCTATTGCTGAGACGCTGAGGCAAAATATGTTGTTTCTACAATCAATTGTTCTAACATTGTGTGGATGAAACAATTACTTGAAGGGATACAAGAGGAGATAGATGGTCTTGTGACAATCTATTATTATAATACTCGTGCTATAAACATTTCAAAGAATCCAGTGATGCACTCAAAAATAAAGCACATATCAATCAAGTATCACTATTTGAGAGAACAAGTACAGGAAAAATAAGTAAAGATGGAATATGTAAAATCTAAGGAACAACTTGCTTTCATATTCATAAAGCCATTTCCTAAGGATACTTTTGAGTACCTAAGAGGTAAACTAGGGGTCATTCCCCTCTCTAATGTTCATTAGAAAAAAATGCAGGTTGTATCAATTCATGCTTTCTCAGAATATCTATTTGTGAGTTGATGTAGATGTTCACTCTTTAGGAACAACCTATAGTTGTGAGAAAAATATGAGGAAGCAGAAGTAATCAATACAAGCAAGGTACAAGGTACAAGTAAAAGGATTAAGGTATTGCAAGTACCTTTTGTATTGTTGTCAAAGGGGGAGAGAAACATAAAGTGAGAGTAACTGATATTGGGAAAGCTATGAATAATGGGGAGAGAATGATAAAGGAAGAGAAATAGATTGTAAAGAATGAAGGTTATTGGTATTTGATGGTATATTTCAAATGTGAGATGAGATATAAATTGTGTTGTCATCAATGCCAAAGGGGGAGATTGTTACCCCAACTGATGGGATTTCTTAATTGATGAGAATGAACGAGGTCAACCGAGAAATGAAATGTATGTAGAAGTATTGGATTGGTTGTTATGTTTTCATTAATGTCAATCTTATTGACTTACTGATTTCAAGTTTCCATATCAATCTAAAATATGTGATGTTGAGAAAAGAAATGATTGGTAAAGACATAAGATGAAATAAAGAAGTGATGTTAAGTATATGAGCTTAATTGGGCAATTTTTGAATCGGTCTATGATAAGGTAATATTGATTTGATTGTTTTACATGATTTAATAAAAGTGTTAGAATAATGCACAAGTTAGTTATGTTGATTGATAATAAAGGATTGAAGTTGCAAAGTGAAAAGATAAGGAAACAATGTGTTATACCGAGATGGGAATAGTTGTTGGTAAAGTAAAGATATTGGTTGGTCACAGTTAACCGAGTGAATGTTAATAGAGTATAAATACTTAATCAAGTAGATGATGTTGGTCAATTAATCAAGGAATCAAGTAAAAGATGACATCATGTGAAGATCTAGATTGATCTAGAACATTCTAAGGAAGGAAAAAATTCAGTTGATGAAATCAAAGGATCAAAATTGTTAGGTATAGATAAATGGTGAGGATTTAGTGATTGGTTTGAGATCCAATTAAATTTCAAGTTCCAAGGTGAAGATACAACTGGAAAGAATCATAAAATGTTTTACCGGGCTATAGATTTGATCTAATGGATGAGATTAAGTAGTGATAAGATTAAGAAAAAAAATTTATCTATATAAAGGATGATCAAGATGATCATAATGCTGATGTTGATGGTGATACTATTGTTGTTGATGAAGTGTTGATATTCAAGGAGAAAACCAAATTGAAAAGAAGGATACACCGAGTAGAACAGAGTTGACGGAATGTGTGAATGAAGTGAAGAAAAGTATGATGATATGAAGTGTGTGTATTAATCAGCCAGAATGGAAGAGTTTAAACAGAACAAATGAGAAGAAAGGAGATCCAAACAAGAAAAGGTAGTTGCATATTTTATCAAATCAGTTTATTGTTACTCTCTAACCATTATAGTAGAAAATATCTTAACCGAGTGGATTTAATAGTACTAATTTCTAAATCCTTTCTAAGGTGGCATTCTAATGAATGTTCTAAAGTCCTCTAATAAGGCCACTCATTATAGGGTGACATATCTAGTTGATCTTTGGTGAAAATCCCCTAACAGGGTCACATCTAGAAAATGTATTTGTAATATTTAACAAGATTGGATTTTAACCGATCTCACTTTAGAAGAGTGAATTATTTTATGGGTGATAATTCCTACAGTGGTTTTTCCCAAATCGAGTTTCCATGTTAAATACTAGTGTTAATGTGTAATTGAATATTTTGCATGCTATTTACTGATATTCTCATGAATATTGCTTTAGTCGGTTAAATTATTATATCTGATTGCATAGATTATCTATCTAGAAGATTTTAAGGTTGGAAGTGGTAAGGGACCTAAGATAACTGATTTTATAACTGATTCATCCCCTCTCAGTTATCCAAAATCATGGTGATTTGGATGAAAAATATATATGTCACATCTAAATCATTTCATGGTGAAAGGTAAACAGAATGTAGTTTAAAGGTTGAAAAAATATTTTTATGTTCTAAAATAGTCTCCTAGGATGTGGTACCAAAAGCTTAATGTTTACGTGTTGTGTTTGGGATTTTAGGGCCTAAATCCAATAACTATGTTTACTTCAAAATTTATAATGTTCACATTCTCATTATTATTGTGTACTTGAAATTTATTATAACAATGGTAAGATGATACTAATTATAAAAGACAAAGGCACACAATTAGAACTTAAATAAGAAAAATGCACAAATCAAAACTATTTTCCAAAGTCTCTAATCAGTCTCAAATGAAGAAAAATGATCTCCTTTTACATGCAATTCATGACTTTGATCCTATGTGGCAAGAATCAATTGTTGAGAATAAGTCTTTAGGAAATGAATGGATAAGGTGAAGTTGGTTGAGCTGTGAGAGAGAAACTAGGAAGATGGTTAGAATTTGAGAGAAAAGTGAGGGAAATGGTATTCCTACATTGACAAGGTAGAGGAATATGTGGGAGGAAAATGCACTTATCAAATGTCTTTCCATGACCATGAGATGAATGAGGGAGAACCATTCCAAGTTGTTGGAATGTGAGAGAGATAATAGGATTCACAAGACAAGTGTTTCATGAGTCACCTTTTACCAAAGTGAGGTGGAAAGACCAATCTCTTGATAACAGAGAATGTTGAAAAAAGCTAGGGAATGTAAAGAAACATAAGCTTCTCACTCCTCGTGACTAGGGATAATGGTTGATGATAAATAAGTAATTAAATATTAAAAATATTTAATTTCCCTAGCAACATGTGATTGAGGTAGTAGAGGAGATGGAAGATGAGATGACATTTAGAGGAATTTGACTTTGTCATTTGATGATGATGAATTAAATAACTTAAGATTATATAATGATTGGGTAATTTAGAAGACTTGTGACTTAGAAGAATAACTTAGACATGAATCACATAAATAAATTAAATAATTTATTTAGTGATAAAAGAAAAATCATTAATTAAATAATCAATATTTACTTAATTTTCTCAAGCCATTTTTTAGTGTATACGAATACATTATATATGGATGATATGTTACTATTTGGGAATGGATATTTGGTTTCTAACTCAAAGTCTCAGCTGTCAACACAATTTGAGATGAAAGAATTCAATGCAACTAGGTACATTTTGGAGATAATGATCAGAAGAGACAAAGCTAATAGAAGATTTGGTTAAGCTAGAGTAAGTATGTGAATTCAGTGTTGGAGAGATTCAACATGATAGTTTTCATATCTATGATGGTTCTTGTTGCACTAGGAATGAATTTATTGTTAGGAAAATGGTATCTCAACCTTCCAATAATAAAAATGTATTATTGATAAAAGGTTGCTACAGATACATGAGCATGGGGCGTTGCATGAGGGACTACCCCCTTGCAGGCTCTAGTCCCCTAATTAGCTAGGGGTTGGGGTTAGTGTCCCTTTACAAGGGTTTTGGGGGGTGATGTTCCCAAAACAAAATTTTATTTGTTATTTATCATTTTAAATCTTGACCATTTATCATAATGTTATCTATCCAATGATGGATATTTTGTGTGCTTTTCTTTTCCTTGGAGGATATATTTTATAAGGGTTTTTTAGTACATTTATGTATTATGATGTATTTTGAGAGGTTGATAGCTATCGAGTTGCCTCTAGATCATTTTTGGTGATACTTCTATAAGATGATTTCTTTACAATTATGTTATAATTTATCATTTAATTTTGAATAATATATTGGAGAACTTTTGGAGTGTGGGGTTTTTCTCCAATAAGGGTTTTTTTTCTAAAAGGTTTTTTTCTCATAAATCAATGTGTTGTGGTATTCATGTTATTTAAACTTATTTATATTAAGTTTCTATAACTATTGTAAAGATTTTTAAAAAAATTCATAACCCTCCTCTCAAGGTTAGTATAGGAAGTTGCTCTGGTATCTTAGCTTCCTTATAGTATTTATACAAGATTATCCAAAATGTCCTACTAAGGTGGAGGATATGACCAATTCATCATATGCGAGTATTGTTGGCATTCTTATGTGTGCTATGTTCTGTACTAGACCATACATTATCAAAGTAGTAGGATTTCTAGATCGATATATGGCTAATCCTGGATAGGTGCTTCATGATGCAATAAAGAGATTTTTCATATATTTGAGGGGGTAAATTTGAGTATTCCTTGTATTTTCATGGTTATCCTACTAGACCTTGACATTCTATGAGTATTCATGGATATGTAGATTCATATTGGGTAGGTTATATTGACAACAAAAGATCCACCAATGGTTGTATTTATACTATGTTTAGTGGTGCTATTAGCTAGATGAGTAAGTGGTCCAAGTTGTAGTCACTTTGTCTATGATAGTAGAAAATTATATAATGATTACTCATGCTTGTAGGGAAGCCATTTCACTTAGATGGTCGTGTTCATATATTAGGTTTGATGCAGAGTTGATTATTATTTTTTGTGATGGTCAAAGTCCCACATGCTTAGAAAATAATCTAACTTTCCATGCTAGAATAAAGCACATTGATGTTTAATTTCATTTCTTTAAAGATATGGTAGAGGATGGGAAGGTAAAATTAGAGAAGGATGACATTTTGACAAATGTTTCATATGCATTGATGAAACTTGTGAGCACATAAAATTTTAGATGATGTTTCAATCTATGGGCCCATCAAACCCCTACAATCGATGTATAGGTTATTTGAAAGGTCTTCAACATGTGGGAGAATGTTGGGATTTGGGCATCTCAACCTTTTTAAATCCTATCATTTATTACTCTAATATTTGGTGTATTTATTTTATTTAACCATTTCCTACAAATATCTAGTCATTTGTGGGATCCACAAGTTTGGTGGCATCCTACTTAGTACAACTATATGAGACATCTTCTATATATGTGGAGGTAGGCGTCCTAGTTTGAATATCTTGTGTTGATGATATGTAAGTGGAAATTATCGTGTTATGACAAAATCTATGACAATTATTATGACACCCTTACACATGAAAGAACATGACAAATTTTGTGATAGAATGGACAAGTGGCGGGAGGCATCTTTGGATAGAAATGGTGGGTGCCCGAGTTGGGTAATGATAGGTAAGATAATTTTCTATTAATAGTCAATTATAATGATTTTCTTACAATTATAAGTATTGATAGTCATTATTTTTATGACAAATGTAACAAATATAAGAGCAATTATCATGCCTTAATATAGTAAATTTTGGGTACCCAACATTGGAGGTTTGAATGAGGATTCATTTGATAATGTACATGTGTCATTTGCATGCTTACACATGATTTTAGTCCTTCTCCAATAGCTAGTTATAAATTTTGTCACCTAGCTTACATTGCCTACTTAAAAATCTCCAACTTCATTATTAGTAATTCATAAGAATAAAACATAAAATAATCTACAAACTATTAACAAAGAGATAAGATGTCATAAGTTTAAAATTCAAACAAAACAAAAATGATTTCATTTAAGTTTGTGGTTCTATTCATATACTCATCATGAATACTTCTATAAGATTTTCCCAACCATAGTCTAATGGTAGTCAACATTAAGGGTCATGACGTAGTAGTCCCATAAACAAGAAAATTTGAAAAAAATAATGACACATAAAACTTGAGCTTAAGCTTAGCATCATCAATCTAGAACCCACCTTGTACGTGTTTCCCTTTCATAAACATCTCTTATCATCACCACTCTTGGGTTGAAAGTGCAACACAAATTCTTTTTATATAATTTTCCATTTGTTGCACCAGATTTGTAGAAGTTATCTACACCAATTCTGCATGAGGAAATTATTCATTTTTTTTGTTTTCTTTTCGACATATGAAGTAGTAACAAAGATATAATTAAAAATAAAGCATGGATGTATATAGGAAATTCATGAGAAAACTAGAAATAAGAGCAAGGTTGCAAACAAGAAACCCTCCTCGCTTCCTCACCCATATAGGGTTTCTCCATCCTTAAATTCTCCTTCCCATCAAACCTATAAGAGAAAAATGAGAAGAAAAAATAATGAGAAATTCTTTTGGTATTATGCTATGGATATTTAGGGTTTCAGATGATCCTTATATATTTCATCAAATGTTTTGAAATCCTTGCTCATTCCATTAGCTATTAGTCTTTTTGTTGATCTTGGTTAATTATTTTAATTAGGTGAGTATTTCCTTGGTAGGTGTAGGGGAGGGGAGGGGGTTATGTAACTCGTCATCCTTGTTTTATGTTGTTTTAACATAACTTGGTTAATTATTTCTAAATGTTACATTTTATCAATTAAATAATAATATAAAGTTCAAGTAGCTAATACATGAATTACAATGTTAAATAATAGTAAAATTAATTATTAATTGAAACTGAGATGAGCATATTTTTAATTAGATATATATGGACAAAATATCACATGGTTGATTTATCAAGATTATAATGTTTTTCTCAAGTGTGTATTCTTGTATAATAAAATCATTTACTATTCTATATATATTAAATAACTATTAAATTTAATTAGGTCCTTTAGTTCTTAAGTTTTGACTAATTTTGATCATTTCATTATTTAATCAGGTCTCACCATGATGACCTTCATTTACATATGTATAGACCTTGGAAATTAATTTAGCCTAATTATTCCGTTAAGATGGATTAAAGCTTACCTATCCCATAAGTTCAAAATTCCCTTTGATCACTTGTTTGACAACATGCAACTCATGACATGTAGTAGGTGTCACTAGTTGTGCATTCACTTTTCTAATTGTATTTTTTATTATTTTGATGCTAGACTAAGGGTGAGTCATGACTCACATGTGTTAAAAAAATAGACATGCCAAAATACAAGTAAACTATTTTATACCATAAAATATGGATTTGAACTTTAGTTACACACTTTAGGAATCCAAATAGTCACATCAATCTTCATATCCACATGTCACACATATTTTATTTTA
Source organism: Chamaecyparis obtusa (assembly GCA_027943335.1). Taxonomy (NCBI): domain Eukaryota; kingdom Viridiplantae; phylum Streptophyta; class Pinopsida; order Cupressales; family Cupressaceae; genus Chamaecyparis; species Chamaecyparis obtusa. The sequence continues at coordinate 130,123 of BSBK01011607.1, forward strand.
CATAATGCTAATTTATTTAATTTATTTATATAAATATTACAAATTTTATAAAAATATTAAAATATGATAAACAATTAATTAAATTAAATTATAATACTTCACTAATTTTTTATGAATATAAAAATTACAATTTATTAATTGTTATATATGACAATTGTTACAATCCACACTATTTTTATTTTATATGAAAAAATATTCAACTATGATAAAATGAATAATCTAAAAATCTAAAAAAACTTTAAATATTAAATATAACTAAACCATTAAAAAAGTATACTCATAAAGAAATAATAATATATGTAACAAAATATTCTCAATAACTATATATATTCAACATACATAACATACACACTTTTTAACTTATGATATATTAAACTAATTTATAATTTAATTTTCTTCTAACTATAAACAATACTATAGTAATAAGAAAAGACAAATCTTCTTTACAATTTAATGTTATTGAATGATAAATAATGTTTTCTCCTAACAATACTTAATATATTTAAATAAAATCACATGAATAGTGGTTATCAAGGAGACATTTGAACACATAGGACAAGGTTCTAGCTTACCAACAAACCAATCTACTTAATTTAAGTGTTCAACGTTATCTTATTCAAAAACTATCCTTTTCTTAGTCAAACAAAAAAATGGCATCTTTCAAGTTCATAAAAACTTTGAAAACTTAGCATATAAGAAAGAAATCATGCCTGTCTCCATGTGGTTCATTTTAATTATTTCTCATAAACATTTTAAATATATCATAGAGTATGTGAAATTGTAAGGTTGTAAATAGAAGTAAAAATTGCCAACATATTTAATTTTTTAATATATTATTTATTGATAGTTTAATGATAAAAAATAAATTTATAAAATATAAAGTATTTTTTCAATTTAAGAAATTTGGATTTTTAGTTGTAAGTTTATAAAGATAATAAGAGGATCTTTCTTGAGAGAATATTTTTTACAATCATCATTTTTTATAATTCATTTTTCAATCTTAATGACCAACCTTACCAATAAGTTCTATCATAATACTAAGTATGTGAAAGCCAAAAAAAAAAAAAAAAAAAAAATTAATATTTACTAGAGAAAGAAAAAAGATAAATAAAAAAATTTGATTTTTATTTTCTTAAAACTCTTTACTAACCATTTTTAAATAAAATATTTTTATATATTAAAAAAACCTAACTAGATATTCTCATCCTCTCATAAGGTAGACCCTAAACATTGAACATTGTTCTGAAGAGTTGACTTTAGAAATGCAAAATATCTCACATAACTAATATATGTAAAGTCAGCCCTTTGCATTGTCTATATTAAATGGATAATTGGTAGCCATGCCCACTATGATTCCTATATGCATTTTTTAATACTCCACGTTGAATTTTATGATTTATTAATACTTATCTTTGTTTTCATTACAAATTTCCTAAGTTGGTATAACCATTAATTGTATTCGAAGTCAAAAGATCCCAAACTCTTTCATCAAATGATAACTTCATTTAAATAAAAATAAAAATTTGTCAAACTTTGATATAAAGTAGATGGAATTTATAGTGGTGTTATTGAAATTATGGTTTAATATATTTATATATTGATAAATGATGTAATGTTATATAAAATTAGGTTATTTTTTATGTTGTTATATGTATATGTATATGTATAAATGTATTATTTATTATGTGTATTTTTATTTATTTTTTAATTAGTATATTTATTTATACAGTTGTTTCTAAAAAATCATTTTAATCTTGATTTTGTTGTTTTTTTAAAACTGATTATCAAAAGATATTGAATGTCGTTTTGATCATAACTTATGAACTACATTTTAGAATTGTTTTGTATTTGCAAAATGAACCTAACAATGAAATCTAAACTAGATTGATTTCATGATTTGGTAAATCAATCGTGCACACCCTTAATGAAACCCACACTTGTAGATCTAACCCCATAATTTTATATTTTAAACTTGATTTTTTACTCACTGTCATTCATTTCATTTCGAGCTAGAGCCAATTAAAAACATGCTTGTATGATTGGTTGTTAATGTGTATATATTGAATGGCATTCAGTCGCATTCATTTGGAACGTGGTATAATCATTCAAATATCAATTACATTCAAGGATAAAATCATCTTAGTAATGCTTCAATTTGTGTACTAACACAAATCATGATTTTTATATTCATCCTAGAGCACATACAAGACTAAAAGCTATTGTTTTAAGTCTATGTACAACCATAAAGTTTGTCCTCTTTGAGGGATTGGCCTACGAGAGCATGTATTATAGAAATCTAATCCCCTAAAGGTACTTCTAAATACTTCCAATCTTCAAAAAATTGGGGAGAACAATTAATTCAACGAGGCAAGAATCATGATTATATATTGTACTAAATCATTTTAATGAGTAGAGGTAAAATCTATTTATGTGGTAGTGAACCAAATATGTGGATTAAACCCCTCATTTAGTTGATTAAGTATTTTAATCTCAAGGCAAGTTACAAATTGAGATCTTCTATTTTTAATCCCAAGACATTTAAAATTTATAACAATATCAGGGTTATACTTCACTCTCAAGCATAGACCTAAGTACTTTCATATCTCAAATTAAAATTTATTGGTGTACGTTGAGGAAAAGGGGGAAGGGTGAAAGGAAGATGGATAGGGGAAGTCCAAATTTTCCTAATGCACAATCAAAAGGAAGATGGTCCAATACGCTTAAGTAGGAATTAAGCACTAAGTGGGTCCAATGTCCTTTGTTATAACGATTAGGATGAGTTAGATTTGAGGGGATATGATTGGGTGATGTAAGATACAGGGCTAAATAGGCATAAATGACAAGTTTCAATAGACAAAAACTGATAAAAATCAAACAACAACCAATAATTACCTAAATTACTAACCAAAAAATAATACTAACATGTGGTTTCAATTTGAAGCTGATTTGTAGGGTATAGATCACCTTGAGCATTATTCCTAGGTATAGACCACCTGAGTCATTATGTACCTTGTAATTTTATTTGAAACTTTCACGAACAGTACGTCAGATCCTATACTTTCTAAATTTGCAACGATAGGTTTGCCACATGTTCTTGCAAATCAAAAAAATGAGGAAACTATTGTGGAAAGGGGTTTGCCTTGGTCAAACCCCATTTGAGGAATCAACCTTGAAATTGAAATAAAATTGCATGAAATCAAAGTATGTAAATGTAAAGGTAAATGTTAGATCTACCTTGTAAATGTATATACCTTCATAAATAGGTATTGAGATCGCACATATTTATGAAGATGCTTGTATGTTGCTTGAATTATAGTTGTTAAACCTTGGAATGCAGAAAGGAATCAAGGATGTCTTCACAAATTCATAGGTCTATAGATACTCCTTATAGATCTTCAATGTTGTTATGCTTGATAGACACTTGATTGAAAGAAATAATGCATGTGGATGGTCAAAGGATCTTCTTGCTTGATTAATAAGTCCTCTACTTGGCCATAATGGGTGAGAATCTTGCTACAATAGAGAAGATTGTCTTCAAAGATGCCTTGGAATCTTGGAGAATGTCTTTAATTCACTTGAAAATCTTGAGAGCACATATGAAATATTGATCTTGGTTCTTGAACTATTTCTTGTGTATGCTTGAGTGTGAATGTGTATATCAAAATGAGGAGAGATAGGGTGTTTATATACCTCTTACAACATTTTGGGACCTCAAAAGTTAAAGTAGGCGTACATATGCTCTAATATCCCACTAAAACATTGTGATGGACCACCTATTTGAATTTGGGCCCAAATATCAGTGATCATATTGCCCAGGACATTATGTACCCAAGGAAATTGGCCAAATTTTGAATGGGGATTTGGGAAGGAGGAAAAGGTGCCAAAAATATAGGAAGGTAGACTCAATGGTATTGATAGAATGAGAAGGTAAGGGATTTGTATAACTTTGCAAGTTTTGGTTGGGAGGGGCAACAAACTTGTTTCCCTTGATCATTAACACCCTCAACAAATATAACATTAGAATTAATAAGGTTTTGGATAATGGATTTCAAATGGGAACATTTCTCAATATCGTGACAAGGTTGATGACAGTATTGGAAAAAAATATTTGGGATTAAAGTTTTTGTTGGATTATTTTAAAGGATCAAATGGTTGAATGAGAGGAAGTGTTAAAACATTAGCATTAATCAACTTCAACTTCAAAGGAGTCAAACCTTTTGCATGTTGTTTCCTCTTACACATCAATGTTGTTTGATGAATTGTTGATCTTGATGAAGCCTTTAGGTTTTTGAAACTTTTAGAATGACTAGGATGAAACATCACTCTTATCATTGAAGCCATTTGAGTGGTGCTCTCAAATTGAATCACTTGAAGTTTTAATTATGAAACACTATATAAAATTGAGTAAAGGAAGAGAGTTCAGAAATAAATATCTTATCCCTAATTTCTTTTTGTAAATTGGAAATAAAAATACATTGAAAATCAATATCAGGAAAATGATAAGAAATATGAGCATACGAATGTTTCGATATAGCAATGAAATTTATCACTTTTTCTTTAACACCTTGTTTACACTACATTAAATCAATCAAAGAAATCTTAGGACCAATATTTTTTTAAAACCATTGAATTAAAGCATTATCAAGTTTTTGAAATGAATCAATAGAATAAGTAAGAACAATAACATTACAAGGCCTTATCTTGAAATATTCTATTAAATAGTTTAGCCATGAGTTTATGATCATGAGAGAAGTCATTACACAATTTTAAAAGTCTTCAAATGATTCAAGGGATCAACTTTAGAAGTATAAGTTATTAAGTCTTCAAGTGAGGTATTTCCATGTATAGAGGGATAATGACATGAATGAGATCCAAGGACAAAGGGGTAGCAATGTCACAAGTGGGAATATTGAATTTGAATTGGCTCATGGAGACAATTTTTTGTTGAAAGGATGAAATTATTTGAGCAAGACTATTGATAGTGGATTCGATGAAAAGATTGGTATGAGACATGTGTGAAAAAATTTTAAAATTATGGGAAATGGGTGGAATATTGGAAAATGAAAATGGAACATTGTTTTCATTAGGCGTGGATGATGGTTGGGAAACACATGGAAAAATTGAAGAATGAGGAACAATAGGATTAGGAATATGTTTAAGACTAACATGTGTAGGATTAATGTTTGAAATGGATGTAGTCATGAGAGGTGGATCATATGTAGAAACACTAGGTAATGAAGTAGGAATAGGAATTGAAGTCTTAACACTGGTGTTATGTTGAGTTAAACAAAGATCTTAAGCACTCTCTTTAATATGTTTAAACATTGTTATGGATGTGGGAAATAGTACGCAACAATTCATAAACCATTATCATTATTAAGAATCATCTTTATCATTGGCTCTACTAAAGAGATTTCTTTCGTATTAGAATGTTCTTATCCTCACCATTTCTAAGAAAAAATTTAGTCATGAGAAAGTTTTTTGCACTTGGATAGAAGTCACTCTTAGGGTTTTGTCTTCATAATGAGAAGAGTGGAAAGAAGGATTGTCAACAATAATGGTAATTTCATTTGTGGATATGTTTGTATCATCAAGGTTACTAGGAAATAAAGAGGACTCGGGATCAAAGGAACCCACAAATATACAACTTCTCCTAACTAGAATGCTATAGGTAGGACTCAGTGTTATAATGCTCATGAACAAAGAAATGAAAGAGAGATATGTTTAAACAACATAAAGAAAGGAAAATGAAAACACTCATCATGTTTATGCAACATGAATTGAATTAAGAATGATCTTACACATGAAACCTAATGAAGAGCACATATAGTCATCAAATGATTATGCATACAAAGGAGGTCTAACACCAAAATTAGAATATAAATCTTATAAGTTGGGTTCGCAAAAAATGTGTCATGAGGAAAAGGGGGAAGGGTGAAAGGTAGATAGATAGGGTAGCCCACCTTTTCCTAATGAAAAATTGGAAGGAAGATGACCCAATTATGGAATAGGTTGAATAATTGAGAAGGGGGTGAATCATTTATTATCAAACAATTTCCTTAATTTATATTAATCTTGTAAATACTTAAACCAATAAAAAATTTATAACAGAAATGAACTTGAAAGCACCAAAAAACATCAACACCATGAACACCAGAATTTATTTAGAAACCCAAGATGGGAAAAACCACAGAGAAGCTAATTCTCATGAAAAGAACACCAATTAAGGTGATATTGATTAAGGTTATTTTTTACATGGGCTCACTGTCAATTTTATCATTGCTACTAACACTCACTACCAAAATATAAGAAATAAAAATGAATCAACCACTAAAGTCATTATCACCAATAATCAGTAATATAGAAATGATATAACAATCTGCTACTAGTTGTACCAACTCACATATACATCAATCCACAAATCTTCCCTTATCATATTTACATCCACTTCACATATTACTTACATACAAGAACATCACAAAAAATGGAATCATCGTGTAAGAAAAGAGGAATAAAGCAACTAAGAGGGAGGGGGGTGAATCAATTACTTCTAAAACAATAGATCTTCAAAACCCTTAAATCCTTAAACCTTGAAACCTTTTTTGCATAAAACCCCTTATAACTGATTTATGATGATTAAAGACAATAAGCACAAATCAAAAAACATCCACAACACATAACACCTGGACTTTTATCATGGAAACCCAAATTAGGGTGAAAACCATGGTGGGCCTTAAACCCATAATAAGACTAATACTTTGTTATAAGTACAAGCTTATTACAAATATGGAATGCACATGCATTAAAGTATACCACCTAGAAATCACTTCTCAAAATGCCTTGGGCTACAACCGTAAGGAAGACTAAAATCCTTACAAGACCACTACAATGGTCAATCTGACTGCAATTAGAAATATTATGAATTGTATAGTAGCATCTACCTCATGCCAAAGTTAATTCTAATGAAGTATAATAAATATATATGATCAACACCTTCTCTAAACTCCTTAATAAAAACACTCTAATCACCAATAGATCCATCACTCTTGCTCCACACACTATCAAGTATCTGCACTGAAATATTTTTCCCTAAAATCATTTATAATTCATGAACACTATGTCAGAGAAACCCTAACTTTCAATTTGCATCTCACCTACCAAAATCAACAACCTTGATCAAAGAATTTCAACTAAAGATAACTTAGATCCTTCATAACCACCTCGAGGTTATAACTCTTCCACAAAACATTTTACCAATCGCCCACAAAACATTTTCCAATCATGTTGGCTAAGAACATAATAAAATATAACCACCAACTAAAAAATATTCCAATCTGATCACCACAATCAATGTGAACCATCAACTCAATAGGCACATAATCCTAGAACATCCTTAGGAATCATGAAGCTCAAAAAAACAATCAATCAACCATCGGCTAATAGATTCTCTAACATCTTATGATATACCTCAAGAACACTATCAACTTCCTCTATAACACTTGAAAATGCCTTGCGGGCCCTCAAAATCATGAACCCTTTGAATGGAGTACACATCACCATCTCTTAAACATATTCCCAAATGCACAACCGAATATATCAACATGTGTATGTGCATGAAGCCAATCTCTACAACTCTGATACACTGGCAGACAACAAAGTAGCCAGTTACCAATTGTGATCTCATAACTTACTCAAATCATCATGTCAACACATGTTCCTTGGCATGGACCTAGCAAACAACTTATACATCACCTCTTGAGGTGCATGAATCCTCATCCTCAGTAACCATACCTCTCCATAACTTTGAACATGGTGTTCCCTTGGAAAAATTGTATCATAGACATGTTGACAACAACACTAATACATCCAAGTTTCTAACAATATCCTCCTTTACTATTGATGGAAACATGTGATGTGAAAAACATATAATGCAATAAAAAAACCAACACAATATCTATCCTGGAAGGACAAATAATAATACTACCAACAATATCCACAATATATAACATTCTCTTTCAGAGTCTCTCTCGAACTCATCTTCCTTTAGGATTTCTCTATCTTTGCTCCCTCTAAAAGAAAGCTTCCCTTGGTTCCAACATGATTACATACTCTTCTCTCTATCAGTTACTCCCCCATACTCTTCTCCTTAACTGATGCTCTTTCTTATGTGCAAGTGTATATTCTTGTTTTTCACATGCTCTTCTCCCCCTTTGACATCATTGACAAAGGAACATCTCTACCCTAATTTTCTATGATCAATCATGATCTTCACTACCTTACCAATAAAAACACCTTACCATGCTTAATACTCCCCCTAAGAAGTAGTCTCCAAAACATCAATCCAACTTGAATGATATCTCCATGAAGTGCATTGGATTGATGCAACCTTCATCTTAGTTCTGAGTAGGAGGGACAATTTCCCCTATCCTACCTCTTAGATGTGCAAGTGTAGATTATTTTTCCATGTTATCCTTGTTCTTCTTTCTCTTTGACTTCTTCTTTTTCTTTTTTCCTTTATCCATTCTCATCTTCTATTTTCCTTTTTCATATTTCTATTTTCTTTTGTAAATTTTCTTCATTCCTTCATTATTTTGACCTTTCTTTTCCTCTTTCTACTTCTTAGTTTGATTATTCTTCTACACCTTCATGTCCTTCCCTATCAAACTACATTTTTTCACTTTCTTGTTTTCTACAATGTTTAACAATGTGTTTAGATATGTTGCATCTAATTTATATAATAGTATTTTGTCCACTTTCATCTTCCTTCTTTGTAGCACATGGACATCTAACTTCTTTTGTTTTGACATTATTATTATTCTTTCTCACACCACTGCTCATACTTGAGACATGGTTATGTCCTTTACAACTACAAAGATGGTTTTTCATTCTATAATTTATAGTTTTATGACAAACCTTGCCACAAACATAACACTTACCATTTTATTTATGAGTTTTAGGTAGTCCTTTCTGAAGTATTCTTAGTCTTTTTCTTTTGTCTTTTGGTTTTAGACTTGTCTTGAATAGATTTAGAACTTTCTCCTTTCTCAAATCTATGGCCATTTTTGTTCATTTAATTCCTCCATCTTTAAAGCAATGACTCAAGTTTGGATATCTTGATCCTAAGCTTCTCCTTGTAGTTATTTGTAATAAAAAGCTCTTATTCAACAGCTTTAGTCCAAACACCATCAATTGGATCAACCTTTGATATTAAGAAAATTAGATTTTGAGAAACTATTTTCCTGGTCTAAACTCCCTTGTTATTATCACCAACGATGTGATCTTCAAAATGGTTTAGTCTCAAATACCTTGGTGTCTTCTCTCTTATCATAGGTATTTGTGCTTCATCTTCTCCAATTGTATAGGCACCATCATTTTCAGTCACCGAACCACTTGGAGCTTGGGTATGAACTTGTTGTTTTGATTACGTAAAAATAGGTTTTGAAAGGACCCAAAACCTTTTACATCAAGATTACAATATAAGCATATCTAAACCTCAATACTACTAGATTTTTATCATCGGTATCATATCTACAATACCTAGATATATTATTAAATCTTTCATCAACCTTTAGATTGGTACTCTCTACTAGCTTCTTTAACCTCTTCTTGTAGCACCTGTATGCCTTTATCTTTATAGAGTAGCCAGGGAATATACCTGCATCACTCCTTGCATCAAATTTTCCTATGTACTCATCCCTCTTGATGTAATATTTACTACGAAGAATTCTAAAATAATTGAAAGTAGGCACATTTCCATACCATAGTTCATAAGGTGTCTTACTTGTATTTCCTTTTAACTATACTCTATTAATAGTATACACTGCAGTGCTAACCGCTTCTCCCTAGAACATATGAATATTTCCTTCAAGAATCATGGTTCTAGTAGTGTCTATAATGGACTTGTTCTTCCACTCAACCACACCATTCTATTGTGGATTCAATGGAGAAGAAAACTCTCTTCTATATTCCATTCTTCTCACAAAAAAAGTATTGAACTCATTGATAGAAATAAGGCAACACACATAACTAAGAGGAGGGGGTGAATCAGTTGTGTTACAAACCAAAAACTTATCCAATGCTTAACTCGTTAACTTAGATGTGAATTTAAAATATTAAAGAACTGAACCATCATCACAAGAACACATAACACCATAATTATTGTGTGGAAACCTGGTTAAGGAAAAAAACCACGATGGGGATCAAACCCACAAGATGATGTACTAGCACATATAACCCTATTAAAGGTACAAAGGGGGGATGTGCATGCATTCAAGAACATTTTCTAGAGATCATTTCTCAAATACAAATGAGGGCAAAAACCCTTGGGAAAAAATCCAAAATACAACTAGGGTAGAACCCCAAAAATGGACTACAATCCACTGTGGACAACAATCTACTAATTTTGTGAACTAACTAATTGCATCTTGATTTACCAATACAGATCCAATTAAGTACATCTTTCTTCTAATTTTATTTTAGATTTCATTGATACCTCTCTGCACATCTACTGATATTCCTTCAGCATCACTATCTCTTATCCATACATACGTACACACATTTACAATAGAAAATGATTACATCTTTATATGTGTTACATCAACTTATCTCAACAAGGTCAAGGTTAAAATACATTTGATCAAAGTTAATATTTATTTTGTTAAGGATTTTTACTTGCAACAAAACTTGATGGTTTGTCAACCAATAAAAAAAGAAGTTTTGCTACAGATAAGGGGCCCACTCAAGTTATTCCTATAGACTTCTCTAGTGAAAATCCAATGTCAGTTCAAAACCAATATTGTAAAGAAATAGACAATGACAAAGTTTATATATGAATTCATTCCTAATGTATTGTGTTCTTATATAAATTGTGAGAAATATTGATCAGTCAAAATTAAAAATATGAACCTAAATACTAGGTCCCAAGTATTGCATATTTTCATGAATATTTGATGAACTTGTTAGCTATGATTTGCATTATTTTCTTTCATTATCTTTGAACCTTTGAGATTCATTTATGCTTATACACTCGATAAATTCTCTCTTGGTACTCTCATAGTTTTAAAATATTGTCAAGGAATATTTTTTGTTGAATAATGTTAATTTTCTATATGTTCTTGTCAAGATGAATGCTAAAGTCCTTTGACATTTGTAGTTGCCTTAAATAGTGGCGTGAGACCTTTGCAAAGGAAAGAATCAACCCCCTTGAGATGAAAAAAACCAATGGCTAAAATCTCATATGACCAAACGCTTAGGTCAAGTGGATCCTCTCCCCCCTCCTTTGATGACATATGCCCTAAGGTATTTTCTAACATCATATTATTGATACTTTTTGGTGCACACACGAATGCACGTACACACACACACACACACACACGAGAAGTCAACACATCTTGATAAAGTAGCTAATATGATAGAAAATTAGTTGACATATTATGTCATATATGTGATCTAAGAAATAAAAAATGAAAATTAGCATTATTATGGATTATTTATAAGAAATGCTCACATTATATCAAACATGATATCAAGTCAACCTCCATGAGAAATTATCACAAGTGTATAAGTGGTAAAACTCAATAATTTTTGGGTAGGTTGATTAATATTTTAGATGGAATATAACTCTTCAATATACCTAATATGGAAGAAAGGCCATTACAAATATAGTCCCATCATTATGAGATGGGATGGTTAGATAGGAACAATCTTAAATTAGGTTCAATTTAAAAATTCATTTTCATATATTATTGAATACAAGAACACTATGAATATATCTTTTTATTTGAGCCTCAAAAAGTTTCTCAAGAGTTGGTCGAGATTATTAATAAATGTCATTAAGTGGTTGTTAAGAGAGTTCTTGGTCACAAACCATAGATATCATCCATGTTTTTGGAGTTATATTAGACTCGGGAGGGGGAAAAGAGGCAATGAGATCCATGGGCTAATCTAATACAATGAAGAAATATATGTTCAATAGTCTAAACAAAACATTATACATTGTGGCTCCTTGGCTTGGATTGTTGATTGGAAATGGTGATTCAATGACCCAATTTCTTCACAATTGGAAATAACAACCAATTGATAGAGGCAAGAATCAAGCAAAATTGAATAAAAGTGGACTTCTAAAAGTAGATCATAAATCAAATGATAAGAATGGCATTGAACGGATGACATCCTTAATTAATGATAGCTCAAATGAAGGAGGATAATTGAATATAAGAAATCATATAGATATTATACTATTATAAATGGACAATACGTAATTTTTAAAATAAATTTACGATATTTCATCTATAACTTATAAGATTATTATAGATATCAAATTTTTCTCAACCTAAAAATTAAAATGTAAATTTTTTATATCATCATTTAACAAAAAAG
>BSBK01011608.1:0-52878 GCA_027943335.1 Chamaecyparis obtusa
TGTAGACCCATGTGTATTATTTTTGTTAATACATAATCATGGTTCTACATGCAAATGTTCAACATAATCAACAAGTAATTCCTTTTGTCATCTAATTGAACTTTAGTTTCTAAGATACACAAGAAGATATCATAGTAGACTTGAACACCCTTTCTTGGAAAGAAAAAACTAGTAATCATTAATATCAACAATTTCCTTAGGTCTTGGAAGAGGATGAAGACATAGGTGAATGCTTGAGAGGTCTCCCAATTGCCCAAGAAGCTAAGATTGTGAATAGAGTTGTCTAGAGACCTTAAGATTTGTAATACTAGATTCCCATACATATACAAGATCCCAAAGGAGGGAGGGGAATACCTAATACATTCTTTGAAGAGTTACAAAATTTTTAACTTCAAAATACCTACACCTCTAGGCCTAAAGAAAAGAGAAAACCTCCTTCCCCATCTAGAACTACACCTGACATCTCTATGTCTAATAGCATTTGGCAAGCCCTAACTTTGTCTAGTATTCAAGCCCCTCCTCTTTTGACAATATTTCCAATAGCTATTATGGTGCAACCATGGGGCATTATAGTAGGTCCTCTGGCCCTAGATGGCCATCATGCCCTTCCTAAAGGTGCTAAATATGTTCTCACCCAAATTCTCTAGTGATGGAAAAGTATCATGGAAGAGCATTTTAATTCATTTAATGTAGCTACTAATATATTGGCAGTGCAATATGAAGATGTTGTAGTTAGACTTTTTGTCCAAAACCCTCATAGAAGGAGCAACAGAGTGGTTCAGTCATCTACCAGTGGGGTCCATAACTGATTGGTAGACCATGAAGGTTTCCTTTGAAAACTATTTCAAAAGTGTTGATGACAAACATTCTTTATTAGCACAACTTACACAAATGAAAAAAGAAAACCATGAGCCGATGAGGGATTATGCGGATCGGTACAACAAAGTTATTCATAAGATTCCTACTACTATATAAAAGGCCAACCCTTGAGAACTAACAATGTTTTTTCATAAACTCCACGCCTTCAGATAGTAGTTTTCATCTCAGAAGAATTAGGCCAGTAGATTTGGCAACTGCTCAAAGTCAAGTGACTTATTTAGAAGATGATGTGATTACAGTGGGAAAATGGAAGAAAGATCTTCAGTCTCCACACTCTCAAGCCTGTACCTCTTCTTCAGACCCAGTTGTTCAAAGGTTAATGGATGATATGATTGCCTTGACAAGAAAATTTCCAAAACAAGGATAAACTTACTCCCCTACATACCAAGATGCTAATAGGAAACAACCTGGTCAGTGGCATGGTAAAACTCCCCTTCTACCCTCAACTCAACCTAGACAAGCCCTTGAAGCTCCCTCTAGAGAAGGGGTCATGTGTTCTTTTTATTTAACAATAGATCATGATGGTGATCATGCCTAGATATGATGAGACATGTGCAAATAGAAGCAACTAAAGATGTAATAGGAGAAGTGAAAGAGGAAGAAATGGCTCAAGAGGGACTTGGTGATTCTGGCTTGTTTTACCTAGAATATGAATCACACTATGAAATGGGAGATATTTTAGTCACTCTTGAAGATTCAACATGTGCTATGCTCACTTACAATCAGAAGTCTCCTAAATACACTCTAAAGACATCAAATACTATTAACAAGAGTAAAGAACCTATAAGTAATATACCTTCTTCAAGTTCAAAAGTAACTGATTTCAAAAAATTTCAAAAAGATGTTCAAATCTCGTTATTTGATATAGTTGAGTTTTGTAAATATTCTGCTATCCAAATTTCACCCGTTGAGTATTTAAGACTAAAACCTAAGCAAATTGACAAGTTAATTAAATATGTCAAGGGTGAATCTTTAGATTCTTCCCATTCTAATCAATGTACTATTAATCAAACTGACACATTTGTTTAGCCTCCTCCAGTCATTCCTCCTACCAATATAGATCAAACCAATTCATCTAATGCCTCTACCTCATAAATAAATTGTGGTATACATGAAACCCGAAAGCCTGAACCTTTCTATATTTCTTTGCTCCTTAATGGTCTCAAATTGAGAAATTGCATCATAGACTCGGGAGCATCTGATAACATTTGTTATAATAACTGAGAGGGGGGGGTGAATCAGTTATCCAGTGTCCCAAATCAAAATGTATAATCCAAAACAATTCTAATGCTTCTGTTACTCAGTAAACATAAAATACTTTCACTGTCTATGTTTTTACCAATTGTCAATCTAAACTTTATAATAATTACTGATTAAATCTAAACATGTAATATGCAAAGTATGATAACAAACAAATATCACAATCAACACATAACACAAGAGATTTAATGTGGAAACCCTGTGAAGGGAAAAACCACTTGGGATTGGAAACCCAAAATTGTTCACTCTTCTAAAGTGAGGTCAGTGAAGACCCAACCCTATTAAAGGTTACAAACACACTGTTAGGTGTGAGCTTGTTAGAGGATTTTAAACTAGAAGTTATCATCCAACTAGTAGTCACTCTAGGGTTAATAGGATAACAATGTTCACTCTATGAATGAAACATCAAAAGAATTTCATAGTCCACTCGGTTAAGAGATTTGTTTGTGTACAATGGTTAAATATATAATAGTAGATGATCTCCCTTAAAACAACTTTAGTTTGTAGTTTACAGAATAATGTTCAGCTCATTCAAATATTTCCAATCAATATAACACTTAAAATTCAATACTATATCAAGTTACTATTGGTTGGTAATAACCCTTTGTAGCTTGGTAACTATTCTGCAGCTCAGTTCTTATTAACCAGTAGTATCATAATGCATGAAACTTCTCCATGCGATAATTTTGTAGTATCTTCTTCTTCTGGCGATATGTTTCATAATGAAACCAATGTCTCTTATATAGATGAGTAAATCATTTCCTTTTCCTCAATTAGATTTTGCCTCTTAATCATATTCATAGATTATAGATTTTGCCACTTTAAGCTCCCTTAGCTGATGTGTCAGTAACATGTTTCAATCTACTCCATTAGATCCTTTCTGAATTATGTTAGTCATTGATCTTCATAACAAACATTATCTGTTACCTCGATTTCATACACTTTACAGCTCATCACTTTATCAGCTAAACTGATCATTTAATTCCTTTCTGTTTTGCTCAGTTAACAAAGAAATGCATCAGTGAACACAAGCTCGGTTAACACTGCACCCGGTATACACTACACTTTATCGATGTATACTAAAATGCTTTATTTATCGACAACACTGCTTTCTGTCTTTTAGCTCTATTCTTCATCATAGATGAATGCAACATAATAAAGTCAATTTCATCAAGTCATAGACTCATCGACAAGTTACTCAGTGTGTTCCTTATCCTCATCTATCATATACATCTTCCTCATGTAGATATTTTTTCTCTTCATCTCTTTCACCTTCCTTCAGATGTGTCAGTATGGTAACTTGCAAGATAAGTATTGTCAAGCTAGTTGACATCAATGACAACATAATACTAATTTAATCATCTTGCATATCTAATCATCAGCTCCTAAGTAATCTTGAATTACAAATTTTTCATTCAGGTTCTAAATCAGTTGTAGTTCATCAATATCTCCCTTTGGCATTGATGGCAACTCAAGTAATATGAAATGTACCATACACATACCAAACATGTATTCTAAAACTTGTGATCAAATGTTGTGTAGTGTAAGCTCTCCATAGCTTAATATGTTTAATCACTACATTACTAAAACATCATTATAAAATATAGCTTTGTCATTCTGTAGATATAACCTTTTCAGTTCTCAAGTTCCTTTCAGTTTATCTCTCCCTTAGATAGTTCTCAATAGTGCATATCTCCTTTTCTTTTTCATATTATTTATCTCTCCCTTTGACAACAATGCCAAAGAAACAAATAAATAATCAACTCTGTAGTAGCTAAGTAACTCTTTATTGTCCATTACTTCCTCTATATCTTAGTATACTGATATCCCAATCTGTTTCAGTTCTTCAAACTTAATCACAACCTTGAACAAAATCCAAAGTGTGAACTATGTTGCATCGACATGAATGATCTTTTGATAAGATTAGGCTGATGCAATATCCAGATCACATTAGTGACTGATAGATAGGTGACGAACCCCAAGTCTATTCCTCAAATATTCAAAAGTGTCCTTCAATAGAGGCTTTGTGAAATGTCTGCAAGTTGTTCTTTAGAGGTAACAAATTCTAACTTTACTTGCTTCTCTTGCACTTGTTCTCTTAAGTAGTGATACTTAATTGATATATTCTTTGTCTTAGAGTGCATCACAAGATTCTTTGAAATATTAATAGCACTTGTGTTGTCACAGTATATGATCACTGAGTCAGTGATTACCTCATTCATTCCTTCCAACACTTGCTTGATGTATGCAATGTTTGAGCAATTAGTAGCAATAGCAACATACTATGCTTTAGATGTAGACTGAGAAATACAAGCCTTCTTTTTACTTGTCTAGGTTACAAGTCTTTCACCAAAGAAAAATGCTCCTTCGGTGGTACTTTTTCTATCATCCACATTTCCAACCCAATCAGCATCAGTATAAATCTTCAGCTCAAACTTACCTTCCTTAGGATACCATAATCCATAATCCTCTATCTTTTTTAGATATCTTAAGATCCTTTTAGTAGCAATTATGTGTGATTCTCTAGGTTTAGCAGAATATCTAGCAATAATTCCCACAGCATGTGCTATATCTATTCTACTGTGAACTACATACATGAGCTTACCAATCATGGATCGGTAAAGTGTCTAGTTTACCTCTATAGTTTCATCTTCCTTTGTGTCTAGTTTACCTCTATAGGTTTAGCATCTTCCATGCCAAATGTCTTCAAGACTTCCTTTATGTACTTGGACTGTGTGATGAATATCCCATCACTCTGCTGTATCACTTGTAATCTGAGAAAGAATTTAATCTCTTTGAACATAGACATTTCAAACTCATTCCTCACATCATCAGCAAAAGATTTACATACATGATCTTGACCTCCAAAAATAATATCATCAACAAAAATTTCAGCAATAATAATAGTGTCATGAGTATCACCTTTCATGTACAAATTGTTGTTCTCACTAGTTCTTACAAATCCAATACTTAAGAAGTAAGTGTGCAGTCTTTCATACCATGCTCTCAGTGCTTGCTTCAAACCATATAAAGCTTTGTGTAATCTACATACCATGTTTCTATTGTCTAGATCAACAAATCCTTCAGGTTGTTCTATGTAGACCTCTTCTTCAAGTATACCATTTAGAAATGCTGATTTCACATCCATTTGATAAACCTTAAATTTCTTGTGTGTAGCATATGCAAGTAACATTATAACTCCTTCCAATCTAGCAATAGGTGCAAATGTTTCCCCATAATCAATGCCTTCTTCCTGTGAATATCCCTTGCATACCAATCTCGCTTTATTTCTTGTCACTTCACCATTTTCATTCATTTTGTTTCTGAATATCCATTTAGTACTGATAACATTCTTATCTTTAGGTTGGGGTACTAAGGACCAAGTTTTGTTTTCCTCTATTTGTTCTATTTCCTCCTTCATTGCATTAACCCATTCTTCATTTTCTAATGCAACTTTCACATTCTTTGGTTCAAATTCACAAACTATACATGTACCTTGTCATGTTTTTCTTCTTGTCTACATTCCAGCTTGTCTATTTCCAATAATTTTTGTCTCAGGATGATGTCTTCTAACAAAACTAGCCAGTACTCAGTTTCTTCTTTCTTGTTCATCCTGTTTAGGTTCATTTGCTTGCTCAGTAGCACCATATTGTTCGTCAATTTCCCTTTCCTTTTCCTCTGGGTTATTTTCCCGTTGAATGGTTATTACAGGTTGCAACTTTAGTAGATAGTCAGGAAGTTCAATATAAGTGAATCTACCATAGTCTTTTGGTTCCTTTCTTTCTTCTATGTTTATGTCATCATACTCATCAACACGAACATTAGTACTTTCAATCATCTTATTTGTAACCTTATTCAGGCATTTGTATGCTTTACTCTTAGTAGAATATCCTAGGAATATTCCTTCATCACCTTTAGAATCAAATTTTCCATTTCTCTCATCTTTCAAAATAAAACATTTGCTTCCAAAAATTTTGAAAAAACTTATAGTAGGTTTGTGTCCAAACCATAGCTCATAAGGTGTCTGATTGGTGTCCTTCTTTAGTTGTACTCGGTTAAGCACATATACAGTTGTGCTAATAGCTTCCCTCCAATATGTCTAAGAAACATTATTTTGTAGCATTAGTGTTCTAGCATAGTCAATGATTGATCTATTCCTTCTTTCAACAATCCCATTCTGTTGAGGTGTTCTCGGTGCAAAGACTTGTCTCTTAATACCATTCTCATTATAGAAATTAGTAAATTCACCTCCTCTATCAGATCTTAAGCATTTGATTTCTTTTCCAGTCTATTTTTCTACCTTTGCCTTATGCCAGTTAAAAAACTTAAAAGCTTCAGATTTCTCTTTCAGGAACATAACAGTCATCAATCTAGTATAGTCATCAAAAAAAAAGAATAAAGTATCTATCACCATAATAGCTCTAAGTTCTCATAGGACCACATAGGTTGATATGAACTAGTTCAAGTATCTTCTTTGTTGAGTAGTATTTTCTTTTAAAACTAGACTTAGTCATCTTACCTTTTTTACATTCATGGCAATTAGCATGATCCGGTTTTGACAAGTTAGGCAATCCTCTAACTCTTTTCTTCTTACTAATCTTGATTATGTTATCAAAATTCACATGACATAACCTCTTATGGCACAACCATGCATTTGCATCTTTCATTAATAAACAAGAAGACTGATCAATATCAAGATAAAATAGATTACCCCTAGATTGTGTACCAGTTCCAACAAGTCTTCCTCCATCATCATAGATTCTTACCTTTCTACTCTCAAAAGCAAGTCAGTGTCTTGAGTTGTTTAGCTATGCCACACTTATCAAATTGTAGTTCAGTCCATCTACCCAGTATGCATTCTCACATTTTATTATGTCATTAATCATCAGTGAACCTTTACCTCTCACCATACAAGGTGCATCATTTCCCATTCTAACAGATCCACAATCATATTCATCAATTAGATTAAATTTCTCTATATCACCAGTTATATGATGTGTACAGCCACTATCTATGATCCATGTATCATTTCTGCTTACTTTAGAGATCAGTGTTGTCTCTTCATGTTTCTTTTCTTCCTCTGAATCATCCTTCATAGCAACAAATACTACTTCTACATCATCATCAATGTCAGATTCAGATTCAAATTCTTTGTCTATGTAACATACCTTTTTCCCTTTGTCATAGCTATCTCAGTTGTCTTTGTTGTTGTGTCGGTGGCCTCTGTTGGCTCTTCTCCCATAGCTTCCTTCAAATCAGTGTTTGGATCTATCATCATCTTTCTTATTTAGACATCTAGCAGTGATGTGGCCAACTTCTTTACAATTAAAGCATGCTAGAGGAGCTTGCCTCTATATTTTCCCTTACCTTTGGGCAATCTTCTGGCCATAAGAGCTTTAAGCTCATCAAGTTCATCATCTGTATTACTGTCACTATCATTATTCTTATCATTCTTGCTACTAGACTTACCAATCTTCAAAGAGGACATGAAAGTGGATTCAATAGAAGGTACAACACCATTGTCAAAGTTATTCAATTCAAAGGTTGTAAGCTTACCGATCAGAGTGTCAAGGGTGAGGTTGGATGTAGCCCTTGTTTCAAGAATTGCAAAGATCTTGATCACATAAACTGGCAGCAAAGTTCTGATAATCTTGCTTATTACTATTTCATCGTTAATAACTCTGTTGGATGCTCTAATAGCATGTACAACATCTTTTAGTCTGTTTGTATATTGCACAATGTTCTCACCTTATTTCATCTTCATA
The DNA here is from genome assembly GCA_027943335.1 of Chamaecyparis obtusa. NCBI lineage: Eukaryota > Viridiplantae > Streptophyta > Pinopsida > Cupressales > Cupressaceae > Chamaecyparis > Chamaecyparis obtusa. Next base: position 7,905 of record BSBK01011608.1, read on the forward strand.
TCATCAAATCAACCTCTTAGGCTTTCTACTCTGGCTCTCTTAACATTCGCATCTCCACTATATATTAGAGTTAGCTTGTCCCACATCTTCTTAGCAGTATCACATTCCTTGATGTCATCAAATTTGGCATCGGTACAAGTAGCAACAAGTTCCATCATACTAATATTATGTTCATGCCTATCCTTCAATTGATCAGGAGTTAGGGGACCTAGTGTCGGTTCAATGTAGCCATTCTCCATTAATTCTAGTGCAAAATTCCTGATTCTAGATATGTGCAACTTCATCTAGCTTTGCCATACTATGAAGTTATCTTTGTTCAGCTTTGGAACTTCCCTCTTATACATCTTGAGACCTTTTTGTTGAAGTCCTTAAAACTCTATTCTAAGCAACCACAACTTTGATACCAATTGTGAGAATAACTAAGAGGAGGGTGAATCATTTATACAGTGTCCCAAATCAAAATGTATAATCCAAAACAATTCTACTGCTTCTATTACTTGGTAAACATAAAATACTTTCAGTGTCTATGTTTTTACTGATTGCTAGTCTAAACTTTATAATAATTATAGATTAAATCTAACATGTAATATGCAAAGTATGATAACAAACAAATATCACAATCAACACATAACACAAGAGATTTAACATGGAAACCCTATAAATGAAAAAACCACTTGGGACCAGCAACCCAAAAATTTTCACTCTTCTAAAGTGAGGTCAGTGAAGACCCAACCCTGTTAAAGGTTACAAACACACTGTTAGGTGTGACCTTGTTAGAGGATTTTAGACTAGAAGTTATCATCCAACAAATGGTCACTTTGGGGTTGACATGATAACAATGTTCACTCTATGAATGAAACATCAAAAGACTTTCATAGTCCACTCGGTTGAGAGATTTGTCTATGTACAATGGTTAAATATGTAATAGGAGATGATCTTCCTTAAAATAACTTCAGTTTGCAATTTACAGATCAATGGTCAGCTCATTCAAATATTTCTGATCAATATAACACTTCAAATTCAATAATATATCAACTTAATATCCATTGGTAATAACTCTCTGTAGCTCGATAACTATTCTACAACTTGGTTCTTATTAACTAGTATGATCAAAATGCATGAAAACTTCTCCATGTGATAGTTCTGCAGTATCTTCTTCTTCTAGCATATGTTTCATAATGAAACCAATGTCTCTTATATAGATGAGTAAATCATTTTGTTTTCCTCCATTAGATTTTGCCACTTAATCATATTCATAGATTTTTCCGCTTTAAGCTCCCTTGGCTAATGTGTCAGTAACACGTTTCAATCTGCTCCATTAGATCCTTTTTTATTTATGTTAGCCATCGATCTTCATAACAAACATTATCTGTTACCTCAATTTCATACAGTTATAGCTCATCACTTTATCAGCTAAACTGATCATTTAACTCCTTTCTATTTTGCTCAGTTAACAAAGAAATGCGTCGGTGAATACAAGCCCAGTTAACACTATGCTAGGTATACACTACACTTCGTCGGTGTATACTAAAATGCTTTATTTACCGACAACATTACTTTGTGTCTTTTAGCTCTATTCTTCATCATAGATGAATGCAACATAATAAAATCAATTTCATCAAGTCATAGACTCATCAACAAGTTACTCAGTGTGTTCCTTATCCTTATCTATCATATACATCTTCCTCATGTAGGTATTTCTATTCTTCATCTCTTTCACCTTCCTTCAAATGTGTCGATATAGTAACTTGCAAGATACGTGTTGTCAAGCTAGTTGACATCAATGACAACATAATACTAATTTAATCATCTTTCATATCTAATCATTAACTCCTGAGTAATCTTGAATTACAGATTCTTCATTCAGGTTCTAAATCAATTGTAGTTCATCGAACATTATGCCATCCCTAGTTGCTAAAGCCCTTGGCTTGACTCTGAGAAAGACTTTTGGAAGGTTCTATCTGATGGATGGTAAAAATATTCCCTTAATAGGTCAAGTAAAAGATGCTTGGGCTGTCCTAGCTTCTTATCTAGATAAGAGATTAAAATTGACAATTCTTGTGGTTGATATTCTAGCAAGTAATGGAATGCTTTTCAGTAGGACCTTTTGTAGAGATATGGGTGGAGAAATTAAGATGGACTGGTTGGAAGCAATTATCCCTATAGGAAAGAAGAAGGTTAAGTTGAAACTAGAGGCAAATAATAAGGATATGGTGTTTCCTTCTGATGATCTAAAAGATCAAATTTTATATCAAGAGTGTGAATTCTAGAATTATCTAATCTTGTCTGATGAGTCCCCTCCAGTTCCAATAGTTCAAGATGAGATTTCACAAATTTGGTCTATGGAGTTTGATGGCAGTTGTACTGATGCTGGATCAAGAGCAGGGGTAGTGCTTAATGGCCCTAATGTAGAGTACTTACCTTTTTCCTTCAATCTAGATTTTAAGAAAACTGATAATACTGATGAGTATGAGGCCTTGTTGATGGGTTTGCAAGAGGCAAAAGATCATGGAATTAAAATTCTTGTTGTAAGAGGAGATACTGAGTTGATAGTCAAACAAGTGGGAGGTCAGGTCACAGTAAAGAATGAATGGCTAAAGCATTATAGAGATTTGATTTGGAATGAAATTGAAGCTTTTGATGCCTTTTCTATAGGAGCTATCCCTAGAAGCTTAAATTTAAGAGATGATTCTTTAGCAGTTTCGGCTTCCTTATCGATTCCTCATCATGATTTCAAAATAGACACTTATAGAATAGGGATGATTTACAAACCTCCAGTTCCTAACAATGTCAAATATTTGCAAGTGTTTGAAGATGATGCTAGTATAAAGGATTTTATGGTATGTGTAGAGGTGTTTACATCTACTTATTTTGAAGGATCAAGTGAAACACATGAAGAACCTAATTCTGAAACATAGTCATTAGAGGAAATAGTTAAGTTAAAAGGTAACAAGATTCCTAAAGGCCTTATTTCACTTGAAAATTTATTCTCTAGAAGAGATGATAGCTGTATTTCAAGAAACAGAGGCCCACACTCTGAAGTTCTCAAAGAGTATGATAAAATCAATATTAGGGATGAAGCACAACCTAAGTGGATATCTATGGGTAAGAATTTATCTATTCAAGAAAAGGAAAAACTCCAAGTATTGTTGACTAGTTATATAGATTTTTTTGCTTGGAATTATAATGACCTAAAGGATTTCAGAGGTGGGAGTTTTAGTAATAATATACCCCTCAAACTAGAATCTAAACCTTTCAGGAAAAAGCTACGTAGTTATAACCCCAAGGTATCAGAAGCTATACTATGTGTGGTAGACAAAATGTTGAAGGCATGAATCATATACCCAATATATCACTCAACATTGATTGCAAATATTGTACTGGTGAGAAAGAAAAATGGTGAAATAAGGATCTATGTGGATTTCTACAATCTAAATCAAGCTAGCCTGAAAGACAATTATACCTTACCAATGATGGAACATGTTTTAAAAACTATTTCTGGATCTGAAATCATGTCAATGCTTGATGGATTCGCAAGATATAATCAGGTTAGTGTGGAAGAAGATGATAAACACAAAACTCCTGTCACTACACCTTGGGAAACTTTTGCATATAATAGAATGCCCTTTGGTTTGATAAATGCTAGGTGACTTTCTAGAGGGCTATGGATTCTTCTTTTGCTGACATGAAGAATAGGATCATTATTATATACCTTGATGATCTAACAATCTATTCCACGAGGTGAAAGCATCACCTTAGAGATCTTTGATCTATTCTTGAAAGGTGTTGATACCATGGTATTTCTCTCAACCCCAAAAAGTATATCTTTTGTGTAATGGAAGGTAAGCTATTAGGTCATATTGTTTCTAAGGAAGGAATCATAATTGATCCTAAAAGGGTGAAATCTATTTAGCAGATAAGTCTTCCGACAACTAGGACTAGAGTTAAGTCTTTGTTTGGTCAGATTGATTTTCTACGAGCATTTGTACCAAATTTCTCTAAGTTGACTACACATATTGTGGGGATGATGAGTGAAAAACAACCTTTCAAATGGACTGAAGCTGGTAAAAAAGAATTCAATGGAATAAAAAATGTTGTGGCAGCCACTCTTTCTTTAGTTTATCCTGATTATAAAAAGGATTTTATCATTTATTTCTATGCCTCTAATCATTCTTTATTAGGAATACTAACTCAAAAGACTGATTCAAAGAATGAAGCACCAATTGCTTTTATGAGTACCCCTCTTGAAAAGCATGAGCTCAAGTATTCAACCATTGAGAAACAAGATTTTGTAGTTGTCAAAGCTGTTAAAAAGTTCAGATTTTATATCCTCCATTCACACTCTATGGTATTTGTTCCTGATTCTTCTATAAAAAGCCTACTCACCCAACAAGAAATAACTATGAACAAAAGGGTAGCATGGGTAACTAAAATATAGGAATATGATTTGACAATAAAACCCACAAAACTGGTTAGAGGAAGAGGATTATGTAAATTCATAGCCAAAAATTCAAAAGAAAATGAAGGACCTAGGAATGAGGTATCTCATGCATTATTAGTTAGCTTAATTGATCCTTTCTTCTATGACATAATGTATTATCTAACCTATGGAGAATGCTCTACATGGTTAACCCCAAAAGAAAGATGTAATTTGAGACTCCAAGCAGCCAAATAGGTGATATGGCAAGGTGCATTGTTTAAAAGAGGTGTTGACCAAACTTTCCTCTGATGTTTGGATAAAGAACAACAAGCACAATTATTAAGAACCTTTCATAAGGAAGCCTGTGGGGGACACTTTTTTTCTTCGGTCACTACTTTTAAAATCCTTCGTAACTATTTCTATTGGCTGGGGATGTTAAAAGATTCCTATACATATGTCAGAAAGAGCAAGAAGTGTCAATTATTTCTAGAAAACCTCAGTTGGCAGCATTACCTTTGAAACTTGTCATTATGGATGAACCCTTCAAGCAATGGGAACTAGATTTTGTTGGCCTTGTTAATCCTCCATCTAGTGCTGGTGATTTTTACATTCTAATAGCAATAGACTATTTCACCAAATGGGTTGAGGCTATTCCAACCAAAAAAGAAAACTCTTAGGTGGTGTGTAATTTCTTGATAAATAATATCCTGGTGTGTTTTGGAGTTCCTCAAAAGATTGTAATAGAAAATGCTACATATTTATCATCCCAAGAGTTAACTCTTTTATGTTATGATCATAGTATTTCCTTGTCCCATTCATTAGATTATTTTCCAGAAGGTAATGAGCAAGCAGAATTGAGTAACAAGAATTTGGTAGCCATCATGAAGAAGTTGGTAGATGACAATGGTAAAAATTTGCATAAAAAACTTTTCAAAGCTCTTTGGGCAGACATAATAACACCAAAAAGAGCTATCGACATGGTGCCTTTTGAATTAGTGTATGGGGTAGGAGCTTAGGTATCTCTTCCCTTGGAATTTTCAGCAATAAAAATGCAAGATGCTATTGAGGATCAAGCTTTTAGAGATTTCTTAGAGAAAAGAATCATGTATTTGCATAAAATTGAAGTAGAAAGAGAAGCACTAGTAGATAAAATCACACAACATCAAGTTAGGGTCAAAAATATCTTTGACAAGAAGGCTCAGCCTCAAAAATTCATGAAGGGAGACAAAGTGCTACTCTGGGATAAAAGAAAAGAACCTAAAGGAGCTCATAGTAAGTTTGAATATCTGTGGGAGGTACCTTTTCTCATTAAAGAAGAGATGGGATCTAATGCTTTTAAACTGGCCTATCCTGATGGATCAATCTTGTCATACTCTTATAATGGACAAGATATAAAGCTTGTAAAGATTTGAGTCTCTCAATGTGAAGATCTTTCTACATATTAGGTTAGGTGTTTTTTCCTATTTAGTTTTGGGTGTGTCAGTTTCCCCTTTTGTTTTTGCATAACCACAGCTCTAATTTGTTTGCCTTTTGTCAAAGAAGTCCCCAGTCAGAGCCGATGTTAGTCCAAGTTTGGTACTTGTTATTCTATTCTTCATCTTGGCCTTGTGTCAGTTGAATATATCCTTTTGTTGCTGTCATCTTTTTTTGTGTACATCCAAGTTCAGTGATCTAAGAGTCATTCATCTTTTGGGTCATGATTTGATTTTGAGCCTCTTGAAGTTATTGATAAAATTTTCTTTTCTTGAACATCCTTGAACACCTTTGAACATGCTTGAACAATGTTCAAGCATGTTCAAGGTTGTACATAATGAATTCTTTACTTTTAAAAATATGACAGATTCAACAAGAAAGTGAAAGAGATCTATCAGTCATCAAGTCATGAAGAGAAGTTGACACATTAATTATGGATTCATGATGCATCTTTGCATTTGAACTATCAAGTAGCAAAATCTAGAGGATCATAGTTTTGAACTTCACTAGATAGTATTGAATAGCTTTGAACACTCATGAAATTCATTCTTACGTGTTCAAAAATATCCAAGAGGGGTTATGAAGGAAAAGAGAATCTTGTGATAGCTAACCAGTGGGACCCATAGGATTGTACGCATTCAATGCTAATAAATAGAAAGAGGGCTAGCACATTCAAAAAGTCTGAGTAATCATTATTTTTACTGACATAAGGATTTTCTTATCTAGTAATTATGGATTACACGAATAGGTTGTCAAATCAAATCTTTTACCCTCACCTTCATAAAAGATTTGTAATAAATGTTTAAGTTCTCATGCTTCTATTTAAGTTAAGTCCTATGCCCAAAGTCCTAAGCATTTTATTATGAAGAAATTGGTACGTGGAGGTAAGGACTTGGGAGCTCCTATGGTCAGTAATTTATGTAGAAGTAAGGTGAGTCTGACTACTCTTCCCATGATATTTTCAAATTTAGTAAGCAAAGTAGTGAAAAGAAAATTTAAGGTTCTACAATTATGAAGTCATATTTTCGTCTATTTGGGAATATTTCAAGTTTACCATGTGATGGCCCTGTAATATCAAATACAGATTTAGAAGATTATAATGTAGAAGATCTACCAACATTTCTTCTAAATTCCCTTGAGGGTACTCCAGCTCTAGAAATCCTACACAGTGGGCTATGCTTAGCCTCATCTTTCCCTCCTGATGTTGTCTGCCCAGAGTTAATCCTTTAATGTATACAAAATTATGATGCATGAACAATATCTATTAAAAAAAAATATGGTAGCATCCTTATGTATGTCAATAGGGAAATAGTATCTTTGGCATTGCAGTTGGTAGAAAAGACTTTCTCTTGCTTTTCTTCTGCACAATCCATTGTCAAGTTTAATGAGAATAGAGATGGAAACCATAATTCTATGACTAAGGACTGGCTTCTGAACCCACAAAGAGGAGGTTCATGATTACCCAAAAAATTCAATAGTACTAATGTACAACCCTATATCAGTGATCTACTGGTGATGCTACATAGAGTGAAATTATCACAAGTAGCTTACCTCTTATCAAACTGCATGTATTTTTATGTTTAAATTATCTTAGAGGGAAAACATCTCCTAGACTGGGCTGAATTAATTGCTAGCTCTCTTAGAGAACAACTCAATATGTCTAAATTGACTAATAGTGGTTTCTTCATGTCGTATTACCTCATTTATTATTTGGCCTACATCAAAAAATGGTATGGAATGCCACATAAACCCTAGATCACAGATATGTGTATCTACGAGTATTACCCTAATTTACAGAAGGATAATATTCTTGAAAACTATAGAAGGGTATTGTTGGTAGTTTGGCTAATGTGGATGCATAGATGTTGTCATTATGGCAACATATGCTCTCTATTGAGAGCACAAAATCTAGAATTCAAGTATGGCAAGTTGAAGGAAGAAATTGTCTAAGTATGGATACAGTGATCCTGATAGAGCACCCGATGAAGATTTAGTTGGCGACGTCCACTGGAGCAATATTTTTGTTTGTGTAGTTAACTAAAGCTTCTACAGAGTATGAGGATACCCCATCTTAGTGCACATAAAGTTTGGAGTAGTACAGATGAAGTTATTCAAAGTTTACCGAAGATAGTTTTTGCAGACAGAACAGTTTTGGAGATAGTATTAGCGAAAGAGTTAAGGGATTATTTTTGCTTGTCAAAATAATGACTTAACATTATGAAGGGATGACATCCTAAATGTTTACTCTTGGATAAATATTTTGGAAGCTGACCATATAAATTTATTAGCTCTAATAACTCATATATTATGCATACTTGAAATGTAATGAAATAGTATATGTGATGTGTAAAAAGAAAGAAAAGGATAACTTGCGATAGTTGTATATTGTGATAGCAGAAAAGGCTATTGATGTGAAGTTGTAAGAAGTCCCATACTACAGTTAGAAACATTTTGTATTACCTATTTGGGTAGTCAACTTAGCTGGTGATCAGGTTTTGTAATCTAACTCCTAACAGGGTTAAGGCTTCTAACAAGGCCTAAAGTCCTTTAACCAGGAAAAATCTACTATATATTGTAAATTGACTCTTAACAGGGTCCAATATCCCTAACAAGATACTTTTGTTTAGTGATCTTTGTGGGTACCATCCCCACTGGGGTTTTCCCTTGGCCAGGGTTTCCTCAAGAACATATCATGTGTTATGAGTTCTTTCTATTTACTGCTATGTTTGTTAATCAGCTTGATAATCTTTGTATGCACTAAAGTAATCTGTTATATCCATAAGTGGGCAAAAGAAAAAGTTTGTGAAATATTGATTCACTCCCCCCCCTCTCAGTATTTCCTATTTCTAACAATTGGTATCAGAGCGCAGTTACTCAGAGAAGGAACATTCAAGGAAAGCTTAGCAGCTTGAGTAAGATCTCTATGGATATGGATCAACTTCAGAAGAATCTTGAAGAAGCTCTTGAACAGATTGATATGCTTACTGATGAAAGAAACTCCTTAAGAAGAAAATATGAAGATGCAAAGAATGCTATTGACAAATTAAAAGGTAAGATTGAAGATCTAAAATCTAAAAAGAAATCTGATATGCTTGTTGAAGATTGTGATGAATTAGAAAAAGAAAATGAGATCCTTAAGCATGAGTTGAAGATAGTAAATCTGAAGCTTAGTATGAAAGATGGAAATTTGAGATTTGATAATGAAAAATTGAAAATTGAGAATGAAGATCTGAGATCAAGTCTTGAGAAGGAAACATCCGAATCTGAAAAAGTAAAAGTGCAGTATGTGGAACTTGAGAATTATAATAAAATTGTGAAAGGTGAATTAACTCAATCTAAACAACAACTTGAAAGGCTATATTCAAATAGTGATAAGACTGAAAAACAAATTTCTTTTGAAGAACCATTCTTTGATAGGACTGGATTTGGATTTAGTATGTTTAGAACAAACCATGAAAGTGAGGAGCCAAATCTGAAGACATCTGAAAGTGTGGAGGAAATGAAGCTAGATGAGAACACATTGGAAGATCCACCTAAAGAACCACCTAGAGAGAAAGAAGAATCAAAGCAAGAAGAATAAAAATAGGAAGAATCATCTAAAGGTATGCAAAGAGAATTCAAAGGTAGATGTTTTGCTTGTAATACTATTGGGCACATGAAGAGAGATTGCACAGGTAAGCAATTTAAACCTCTTAATGGACATTGTTATAATTGTCATAGTTTTGGACATAGAGCTAACGAATGTAGAAGACCTAAAATAATTTTGAATAATAATGATAGAATGATTGGGAATACTAACAATGCAGACAAGAGATCTATTGAAGAAATGAATCGAAGAAAAGTGGTAGTATGTTTTAGATGCAACAAAGTAGGACATATTGCTAGAAATTGTAGGTCACATATTAACTAGCAAGGACAGAGATTTGGAAAAAATAGAATCATTTGTCAGATATGCAACAAGTTTGGATACTCAACAAGAGTTTGCAGAATGAACAATGGAGGTTATCATCATAACCCTAACCCTAGGAACAATGCAAGAAGGAATGAAAATGCAGGAAACAAAGAGAAAGGTTGTTGTACCAATAAAGATGAAGTAAAATTTGATAAAGGCATAGATCAAGGAGGTATATTCAGCACTAAAAGTAGTCAAGAAGGTAATGTAACTAATGGTAAGTATGAATCTTTACCTGACCCTTCTTTAAGTACTTAAATTATGTAAGTTTCCGTAGTTTAGGACTTAGGATTAGTGTAGATTAGGAATTTGAATGAGTTAAGTTTTGCGTAGTTAGATATAGGTTTTTTACGTTGTACTAATGCTATGGTTAAGTGTGCAAAAGAAAATATCATGTTTTTCAAGGTCGCAAAAAGTTTTATGGTTGCAGGTTTGCAGAATCAACTTTTTGAGGTTTTAGCGGCAAAATGAATGAATGCGATGTTAGATTGAGTTAATGTGAAGTGTTATAAGGTCAAAATCTAAGTTATCATGATTACAAAGTGATTGAAAAATGATTTGAAAGAAGAAAAAGTGAGTTGAGGATGAGTTGAAGAAGTTTGGGAGCAGTTTGCAGCGACGATCATACTGAAACCCTAGATTTGCAAAGTTGAGGTATTTTTGTGGTCTTTAATCAATTGATAAGATGGATATTTCTATGGTTCATAATGTTAAGGATAAGAATAGACCTAAGATTAAGAAAGAACTAGTAGAACCAGCTGAAATTGATAATAGACTAGCACTATCATCCATACCAGACAGAGTATTACACATTGAGAATGTTAAAGGATATTTAGGTTGCAAGTTTGAAACTTTGGGAGATGTAGATTTTAGTGATGATTACAGGAAATTGTATAATCAAGACATGTCAGTTAAACTAGCTTATGGGCACCTAGAGAACAATGAAATTATCAATTATTCCATGAAGTATGAATTTAATGATGAGGAATGTACCAAGATCATTTTAAGTAGAATCCACAATGGGAAATTTTGGATGGAGGATAGAGTTATTGATATAACTACCGACCTAATTCATGATGTTACTGGATTATCAAAGGTTGGAGAGATTCCACTAAATGAAAAGAACATGAGAAAGATTGTTTTAGACAACACTAGATCTAGTTATAATGGTAGAGGAATTGCGATAAGTAAGATTAAGCAAGATGATGTTAGGTACCTTTGCAAGATCCTAACAACTAAATTATGTGGTAGTTCAAGGGAAGATGACATGGCTGCAAGAATGGTTCATGTAGCTTATCTTATGTGTATTCAGAAGAAAAAAGTAGAGCTATGTGAAATTTTGAAAATTCAGTTATTTGAGAGCTTAGAAAAGATTAAGAAGGCTAAGTACACACAGTTTAGGTTTTCATCTCTGATAACCTATATGTTTTTCCATATTTTGAGAAGATTTCCTTACACAGTTGATTGGAGTGACAATGTGAACACAATGGAAAGAATAAAATCAGTCTACATGAAGCACCTAATTGGTAAAGTCAATGATAGTGTGAAGCTTGTATTGAAGACTTTTCAAAATATTGTTAAGAACAAATCAAGGATTCCTCAATCCTTAGTTGAAAAGCATAAACATGACATTTGTTTTATAGTAGACACTGATTTCACCTACATTGAAGTAGTTGAGCCTAGAATGGAATTCATAGACCCTCTTGGCTATGAAGTATCTGAAGCAAAAATAGTAGGATATGTGAATAGACTGTTAAAGTGTGAGTTGGATGGTCATGCAAATAGGTTTGGAACCTATGAAGAGAATTTCAACTCTACAATAAGTTTGAGAGAAAAGAAGCAATCTAGTAGGAGAGTTGAATCTACTATGAAGAAAATACTGAAAGAATTAGGTATGTCAAGTCATGAGTTTGACATAGCTAAGAAGACTACAGAAGCCTTGAAGCAAAGTGAAAATCTTGTAATTCCACTTGTGGCATCTAGTGCAGACTCTGTTGATCCTATTGCAGTAAAGGTAAAAGTTGAAGTACCTGAAAAAGATGAAGGAGATAAATCTTTTTCTCCTATTCCTAGAAAAAGAGTAAAAGTGAGTGCAACAGGACCTGGTAAGAGACAAAAAGTGATTGTACCACCTATACCTAGAAATGTAGTAGAAATTAAAGATGATGATGAAGTTTCAATCAAGAAGAAAACTTGGAAACCAAGAATTGAAAGAGTTAATGAAGATATATTGAAGCATGGAGAGTTCACTAAGATAAATAAATTCTATGATCTATATGGATCATTTGACAAATTGAATTTTGAAAATGCAATGATTACACATATGATTGTGATAGATAAGAAACTTAGCACTATTCATGGTAAGATCCCAGAAGATTTGTATAACAGATTTGTGAATAGAAAATAGAGAGCACAAGAAGAGGACATAAAGATGAGAGAACATGTAATCAGACAGTTCTATGAAGTTAAGGATGAAGATCATTTGAAGAGATTCTTGAAGTCTCTTGGAACTTTATTGAGAACTAAGAGAAGAACAATCCTTATAATGGGAGGCAAAAAGGAGGAAGTACAGAAAGAGACTGAGGAAGCAGTAATGCAAGTTCTTGTAGATATAGTTGTAGGAAAGCATGTTGAATCAGATCCTCAGCAGAAGCAATTAGAGGAACCGCATGCAGAGGAAGTTGGTATTGAAGAAGTCCCATCTTCTTCACATATCAATATTGGCAAAGAATCAATGGACATTGAAGGAACCAAAGTGACACTAGAGTCAGATGATGCAGTATTTCATGATCTAGGAAACATTGTTGATAAGTTGTCTTTAGAAGAGCAAGAGAAGATTACAAAATCAGAAAAGGATATAGAGGCAATGGAAGCACCAGGTGTATCAGAATCAGTTCCAGCAGAGCAGACAGTTAAAGGTAAACAAATTTTGACAAAGGTCACTACCCCTAGTGCACCTGACAATAAGAAGAAACAAATTGGTTCAATTTTTGAAGACCTTGGAAAAGAGGTTGAACATGATGATCAGCTTTAGTTCATCACATCTCTTAATACAATTATTGGAAAGAATAAGAAGGTGAAGGACCTTGAAGGAAAAGTTAGATTTTTGACAGAGAAACTTGAGAGTGTGATCAGCACTAAGGTATTTGAATTAGATCCACTTGAGAAAGCTAAAACAATAATAAACTCTTTTGACTCTAAATTTTCTAACTTAAAGGATATTGCTAGAATAAAAGTTCAGGAAGCCTTTGAAGCAAAAATGCAACAAAATTTAAGTGTAAATATTCAAAATGATATTGGTAATTTGGATGTATGCATAAATAATTTGAGGAAACATTTTGAGACTGGAAAGAGTTTGTATATACAATGCATAAAATTAGAAATCCTAACAGTTGAAGAAGATAAGAAGATTAGAGAGAAGATAGATGCAATTACAGCTGAAACAAACACCTTGACAAGCCCAAATGTAAAGATAAGTTCTGTAGAGATGAACATAAGGAAGTTAAATGATGAAATCAGAATGTTAGCAGAGGAGAAGAATAGAAAGATGATTAGGATTAACATCTTGAGAGAGCATATCTCAATCAAGACCTCAATTGTTGAAGACCAAATTGAGCAGTGTCTTTCAGCAAAGACATCTTTTTAGAAGTTTAGCTTTAATTCCCTGCAAGCTTGTCAGACAGCAGAATACAGATTGAGTACTCTACTCAATGTTGTTGAATCCATCAGGAAGATATGGGAGAAAGATTTTGACTCATGGAATTTAGAGTTTGGCGACTGTGTTGCAAGCCTACTGGCTTTGCAATAGCTGATAACAAGGTATAAAGTTTTTTTTGAAATTTTTGTACACCCTATCTTTGTTATTGTTGTCAAAGGGGGAGAGATAGAAAAAAATTGATAATATGTTGAGGAAGGATACTCATAGGGGGAGCTATTCTATGGAGTACAATATTGTATATGTGTTGTATAACATTTGGCCACAATTTTGTGTAAATACTTTGAAGTTTTGTTTGCACACTTAGCCAATTTTCCCATATGTTGCCACAAATGACAAAGGGGGAGATTGTTGGCAATTTGGCTAATGTGGATGCATAGATGTTGTCATTATGGAAACATATGATCTCTATTGAGAGTGCAGAATCTGGAATGCAAGTATGGAAAGTTGAAGGAAGAAATTGTCTAAGTATGGATACAGTGATCCTGACAGAGCACCCAATGAAGATTTAGTTGGTGACGTCCACTAGAGCAATATTTTTTTTTGCGTAGTTAACTGAAGCTTCTCCAGAGTATGAGGATACCCCATCTTAGTGCGTATAAATTTTGGAGTAGTATGAACGAATTTATTCAAAGTTTACCGAAGATAGTTTTTGCAAATAGAATAGTTTTGGAGACAGTATTAGCGAAAGAGTTAAGGGATTATTTTTGCTTGTCAAAATAATGACTTAACATTATGAAGGGATGACATGCTAGATGTTTACTCTTGGATAAATATTTTGGAAGCCGACCATATAAATTTATTAGCTCTAATAACTCATATATTAGGCATACTTGAAATGTAATGAAATAGTATATGTGATGTGTAAAAAGAAAGAAAAGGATAACTTGTGATAGTTGTATATTGTGATAGCAGCAAAGGCTATTGATGCGAAGTTGTAAGCAGTACCATACTATAGTCAGAAACATTTTGTATTACCTGTTTGGGCAGTGAGCTCAGCTAGTGATCAGGTTTTGTAATTTAATTCCTAATAGGGTTAAGGCTTCTAACAAGGCCTAAAGTCCTTCAACCAGGATAGATCTACTATATTTTGTAAATTAACTCTTAACAAGGTCCAATATCCCTAATAGGATACTTTTGTTTAGTGATCTTTTTGGGTATCATCCCCACTAGGGTTTTCCCTTGGCCAGGGTTTCCTCAAGAACATATCATGTGTTATGAGTTCTTTCTATTTACTTCTATGTTTGTTAATCAGCTTGATAATCTTTGTATGCACTAAAGTAATCTATTATATCCATAAGTGGGCAAAATAAAAAGTTTTTGAAATAATGATTCACCCCCCCTCTCAGTATTTCCTATTTCTAATAGGTACATGATACATTCATGGGAAAACTCTATTTTGAGTTAGCCTAAATTTTTGTCAAAAGAATCAACCCAGAAGCTCAAGAGTTTGTAACTAAATATGGGAGATATTACATTTAGTTTCCTAGGTTTACCTACATCAGGGTTGGGGGTTTAGAGGATTCACCAATGAGATTGCCTAGTTATTCTTTTGATTGTTTCATCCTAGCAGAAGTCTATAGACAACTCACCATCATTATGAAGAGGTTCCTCCATAAAAAAGAATGGGAAAAGGCTTTCCCTATCTCATTAGGTAAGTTCTCATGTGGAACAATGGAAGATGCAGTTAGCATAGGGAGTAACCTTTGTCATTTTGATTTCAAGTATTATACTGAAAGGGTTGGATTTGACAATAAAAACTATGCTAGTGGAAGCTTAGGGCTTAGGTCACACATGTTCCATGCACATCACCAAGAAGACTTCTAGGAAGACTGTTGTGATGAATGACAAGTAGAGGAAAGATGACACAATAGGTTGTGCATATCACAAATCCAATCTATGAGACTAAAAATCAATGTAGAAGGGGTAACTGATGATGGGTCTAATTTAATTGAGCCCAATTTCAAGAAATCTATCGAACAAGGTGATCTTGTCATTCACTAGTCTAAGGAAGAGGAAGATAATATTGAGAAGAGAACTCAGCATGTGATTCACCTGACTAAGGAGTTGTTGTTAACAAGAAGAAACCATAAACAACCTAAAACAATCATGTATAAGAAGTTAGAGTTACTTCTTTACCTTCTCCAGTTTCTATTTCTAATATATCTACATCAATTGAAAATGTAGAGCCTTCATAAAAGCAACAAGTTAAGGGTATTTGAAAGAAAGCTATAGTGGATTGTTTACTAGTGGCTCCTTGATAGAGGCTGATGAGGTCTAAGACTAGATCGAGGATAAAGAAAGATATGGCTCAAGAAAGTGTGCTGATTATTAATTTGGATGAGGCCAAGTTTGAAGATGTGAATTATCACATAGCTAAAGAGGAACAAGTTGACAAAGATCTTTTTGATCTTGATGATGTGACACTGGAAGTTATTGATACACTAGTGAAGACTCCTAAATAGCCAGTCGGATCTGATGCCACACCTAAGTGGTTGACCACTTCTTTAATTACAAAATGTAGCCTAGTTCCTATTTTAGTTCCTGTCAAAGATATCGTCAGCAAGTATGTTCAAAAATCCCCAAAGACTAAAAAAGTGAAAAGTACGGCCAAGATGTTCGCCGATGCAAAAATAGGGAAGTGGACTATTTAAGTAGCCACTTATAGACTAAAAGAAGGAGAACATGAATCAATGATGAGGGTTTTGAAGTCACAAAAGTTGAGCTGGGTACTATTGATTGTGCAGGTAAAAATCTTTTGTTCAAAGAAATGGCTCAGAAAATTTTGTATACTTCATGGCAGGATGGAAAAGAAAAGAAGGAATTAAAGAAAACAATTATGACATTGTCTCAATTTATTAATACTTTCTACAGTTTTGATGCTACTCCCCTGATTCAGTCTCCTTAGATTTTTGACCCAAACTCCACTGAGAGTAAAAATTTGTTGAGTCAAGTTCAATGTGGTTGACCTCTAGTGTCCTTAGTAGATGAATGGATGAATGAATTCATCACCAGTGGTCTCAAATATATCAAGGCTTCTCAAGTTGTTCTCCATGATGTTGAAACCCTGATAGAAGAGTTGCAAGCACAATGACAAGTATGTGACAGAGAAGAAGAGAAATGGATTTCTACTATGTAAAAATTTATGGACATTGAGAAATATGGGTTCATTAAGTTAAGAACTAAAAATTAGTGAAATCCCCTGAGGGATCCACTTTCTTCATTCTCAAAAGAAACATCAGCTGGTGCATCACCACTATTAGGGGCACCATTATTGAAACTAAAGACTGCAAAAATGAGCTCAAATAACTACAAAAAACCATGCTAAATGAGTTGAAGGTAATTAACTTCTCTCATGTATATACTACCAATTATGGTGAGAAGGAATTAAAGACATGCCTTGAAGTGTTCGAGACTACTATGAACAAGATCAAGGAGAAGTTTAACCCGAAGGCTTCAAATTTCACACAAATGGCTAGGATTGAGTCCCTACTATATATGTGCATCAATCAACTCCCAGTAATGATTGAGAAGGTTAAGAAGCTGAAGTGGACCAAAGAAGCTTCCATGATGAGGATCTTAAATATGAAGATTCCTCATTTACCACTCGCAAAGAAGCTCATCTAGGCATATAAACAATGGGAGGTAGCTCATTCTATCGCAGGTGAAGGAGAGAATTCTATTGGTGATGAGGAACATGTTGTTGACAAAGAACCTGATCTGGAAATTTAGTTATCTTTTTAGTTGCATGAAAAAATCATAGGAACATGTGTCATTTAAACTTTGGTTAACCTATTAACTATTTAACTGAGAGGTCGGGTTTTTAGGGAGACTTCTCAGTTTGCTAAGACTATAAGTAGAATGGTAGCAATAGTGAAAGGGTTGGAAGTTTTTTGAAAAGAACTAGTTACTTTTTCTATTTCAGTTTATTTTTATCAGAAAAACATTAAGATGAATCTACTTTACTGTTGAAAAATGATATATTCTTCTTGCTTTATATCTATGCTACAAAGATGATATATATATATATATATATATATATATATATATATATATATATATATATATATATATATATAACTATATATATATATAGTTATATAGTTATATTTCAAATCTATGTTATTTGAAATGGAAGGATAGATATTTTGTGTCAATATTTAAATTCATTCTGTATTGTGTTGAGAAAGTTCCAATAGTAGCTTGAAACATTAGCGATCTTGGTCTAGTTTTCAATTTCACAATTTATTATTTAATCTTTTATCTTCAAAGTGATATGGGTAGTGGAAAACTATGAATTTTACAACTATTGTTATCTTATTTACTTTTCTAGATTTGTATTGGAAAAGCTTATCATCTAAGAATGATATAGAAACCTTTGAGGCTTTCAGGTTAAAAGCTAAAACTACAATATTGTTAATCAAGATTCATTGAAAATCAATTCTAGGGAGTTGTACCTAAGTTAAAATTCAGAGGGAAGTGGTTTAACAAAGAAAACTTACCCAACTATTAGTGATTGTTTGTCTTTTAGTGGGTGATAGAGTAGTTGTTAAAATATAGGTAGTTGACTAAAGTCAACTAGAGTTGACCAAAAAGTCAACCATGCACTGAAAAACATGCACCACAATTAAAGGGGTTCAAAACTTAATAAGAAATACTTGGGCATGCAAATTGAGGTGTTTGACCTAAGTTTCACCAAGGGTTGACCAAAAGTCAACAGTACCCAAATATGACCAATGATTATCTATTAAGGTTTAAAACATAACATAGACTAATTGTGCTTGCAAACCAAGTCAAATGCCCTAGGTTTAACCAAGGGTTAACCAAAGAGTCAATTGTGCACAAAAAATGGTCATCATGTCCATAGAGATCATAATGACCCTAGACAAGACCAAAGGATGAAGAAATAAAACCCTAAGATGACTATAACATTCCCTAGCTCAAAAGTTACACTTATACTAAAAGTGCGATATTCTAATTAATTAACTCAAAAATATAAAATTATTCTATTTACAAAGTATTAAGAAATAAATCTAACACAACACATCTTAATTCGAACATTACGATATTTTAATGTAATACGTTTAGGCCAATGTTTTCAAACGTCTAAAAATAATAAGCTAAAATAAGTTCTTTAATAGATTTAACCCAATTTGAACGTTGAAACGTCTAAAATGAATTAGGAGTTACTCATTCTAATTTAAACTTTTAAATAAAAGTTCAATTTAATTCTAAAACAAAATCTATCTAAAAAAAGTTTAAGTTCCCTGTAATGACTGAGACTTTACTAAATACAATTTAATCTTTATAAAATTAAATTTAATCTTTATAAATTAAATTTATTTAATATAATTGAAACACCGAAATTCATAATAATAATAACACCCTTATTATATATTCCTTTTTTTTATAATTACTTGTGCAAATTTATTTCCTGAATTTCAAAACAACAAGTATGTAGATAATTTATTGTTTAAATTTAAATACATAATTGCATTCATATTAAGTCGCTAAACAACTTGTAGGAATCAAAATTTTAATTTAGGCTTTTTTTATTTTTGAATAATTTTCAAGAAATTTTCTAAGTACAAAAACAAAATTTTCAAATATATTAAATCACATGCTTATTCAAATCAAATTTCTAATTAAGTATATTTAATCAAATCTTTTCAATTTTGAAATAACATCCTATTAATATAACTCAATTAGAAATTTAAATATTACTTAAATCCACAGCTCCTTATTTTGAAATTTCAATGCCATAATAATCATGATATTTAACTATTTCAAATTAACATAATATCTTAAACATTCATGGTTTGACCAAATCGAAATAACATTAAATCACAAAAATTGCTTATAATATACTAATTTCCTTATAGTTTGAACATTTAAAATTTAATAGAAACTATAGATTTAAATAGTAATTTGATCCAACATTTGAATAATATTTCATTAGATTTTACTTCCCAACACCTTATGAATCCATATTACCAAAACCCTAATTTTTCCATTATGCAAAATTATGAAATTGTTTACAATCCAGAAGTATGGTTACAAGGGAAATCCCTAAATTCAATTTCAAACTTACGTGTTTAAATGCAACATCATTATAATGGAAAACAAGGTTACAATGAAATTCCCAATTTTGAATTCCAAACATATACGAATCTCGTCAGCTCCAACATCCAACTAGGTACCTAATAGAGTGAGGTTGACCATGGAGGCTCACCTCCCAACCTAGGCCTTTTCAAGGCCAAACCTGAGCTATGGGATCCAGAATAGAATGAGATACAAATAGGTATCACAAAACCATTTACAAAAACCTCACCCAAACACATAACACCAAAAAATTCCCAACATGGTTTAAAGAAGAGGAAGGTCTCCAAGAGGCCTTCCTGAAATAGGGGTAGTGGTGGACTAACAGGAGGAAAAGCCATAGTATAAGTACAAAATCACAAGCCATGCATGGACTTGGAAAGACCATCTACACAAGATGCACTATAAAAACCTTCTTATGTCCCCCTGGTGCCCATAGGCCATACTTGGCATCATGGGTATCATGAAACCCCATATTTATCCCTCCACACATGGGACACTGCACAATCCTAGATTATTTCTTACTACCCCCTTCAAGGTTACTCTACCCTCCCTAGGATGAGTGTGTGTTGAAGAATCCCATTTAAAAATGAATTTACAAATGAAAAACAATAATTTACACTTCAAGAAATTTTAAACAAAAACCATAAAAAGACAAGGACTGTATTAATGGAGCTCCAAGCTCACATACATGCCAAGAAAAAATTTAAACTAAAAGAAGCCAACCTTACTCGAAGCTTAGGGTTGAATCTAAAATTTTTGATTATTAGCTCTCCTTCCAAGCAATCCCTTCCTAAGCTCCTTCCAAATTCTGAAAAATGGTCTCTTAAATAGAGAGTGGGTGAACACTCAAGCTCTTCCAAAAATCCTTCCTATAAAGGAAAACCTCCTAAAATATAGGAACCAATCAAAGGTGAGGAATAAACTTCCATCCCCTTCTTCCCAATTGCCTTCCTTCTCCATAAACTGAGTTAAATGTGTTAATCTCTATTGAGCATTTAAGGTTGTCATTAGTATCAAAGGATAGTAAACAGGTTGGTCGGTTACTTATATTGAGTTGGTCGATAACAAGAAGTAAGACAGAGTAGTTAGTAAAACCTTTACACCGAGCATCACACAGTTAACCGAGCACCAGTGACACTGACATCGATGGTCAGTAAACACCGAGCATATTATACAGTGTTTACCGATGATCACATAAAATGGAATAGTAATCTGAAATGGCACATTATTCCATGCAAATGGTTACAATAGATCATAAAATGGTTTACCAAGATCATGGAGCATTTATTGTAAATAGATACTCATTAAATGTAATGTTTATCTTATTGTAATAGTTGATCTAGGTTATTTTGCACCATAGATCTTAGGGTTATGATTATTTTTGTAACCTAATTTATGCTAAGGCGGAAAAATAGAACACTATATATTTTGTTTGTTCACACCATTTTTATGAGGTTGGTTGAACTAATATATATGAATCACGGAGCACTTGAAGACATTGCAAAACTTCAAGACAATCAGTTTACCGAGCAGAACAAAGCATAGAGGATATCAGATTGAGCAGAATCAAAGAAGGCTACCAAGTAGAACAGAGTAGAGAATCATCACAGATAAGGTGATATTTTGATGAGCACTTATAGATCCATTTTAGACAATTAAGTTGTCAACTAGTAGATATTTGCCTATTACTTTTTGACAATTGTGATAAAGTTTTGATAAATCTCTTAACAGAGTAGACTTAACAGTCTTATGTAAATCTCTTAACCGAGTACAAACTTCATTAGTGCTATTTAAATCCTATAACTAGGTAGATCTAACTAATCTAATATGTTACTCCTAACAAGGTAAGATCACTAGAAGTGATCAAAACTTGTAGCCTTAATAGGCAAACCTTTTCTACCTGCAGTAGTGAAGAATTTGTGGGTGTCATCCCCACCGCAATTTTTACCTTCTAACAAGGGTTTTTGCATTAACAAAATACTTATGTTATGTGATTTTCATATTGATTTCATGTTGTTTACTTTCTTAAGTTAACTAGATGATTAATTTATACAATTGTATTCATTTTATTTTGATCGGTTATCACAGTATTCAAATATAGATTAGAAAGGTTTTACAAGTAAAAGTTTTGAAGGCACTGATTCACCCCTCCCCTCTCAGTACCTATCTCTCCTAATTCCAACAACTGGTATCAGAGCTCAGCTCTCTTGTTGAATAGTCTAACCAATGAAGGGTAAAGATCTAAGTCATGGAGAGATACAAACTTAACAAGACTATTGAGAATCAAAAGATACAAATATATATGTTTGTGGAACAATATAAACAAGCCAAGGAAGAACTGAAGAAATTATTGGTTGAAAGGAAGAACCTTGCAATTCAGCTGAATGAAATCAATTATCATGAAGAACCTATTGATGAAATATTTGATCATATTGGATCAAGCTCTGGAAGCATCTTTGACGGATCTGAAAGCATAATCTTTGATTTATCTGAAAAGAATCAGCATCTATCTGAGAAAGTGAAAGCACTTCAAATCAGCCATGAATCTCAAATGGTGAGAATGGTGGAAATCATGAACAATGCTAGACAAGCTGAACAAGACCAGAATCTGGCTATTGAAGATTGAAGACTGATGACTAAACAACTTGAAGCAAAAGAAAGTGAAATCCAAAGACTCACTGATCGTCACTTCCAAGTATCAAATCAGATGATGACAGTCAATCAAGAAATAAACTGAGTAAATGGAGAATTATTAAGAAGACTTGAAGATGTTGCAATACTCAGAGAAGATAATGAAAAGCTAAGAAATGAAATAAAGACACAAAAGCAACACAATGAAATGATGAAGATAGCTGAGGACAGTTCTAAAAAGATTGATGATTTCCTAACTAATCAGAGGAGATTCGGAAGCAGAACTAGTATAGTGATGAAGGGTGCTCCCCTTAATACCACAAACACATAACAGAAATAGAGAAACAACAACAATAATATGCAATAATAGAAAATTGGCTTCTTATTATCTCCACAAATGTGAAATTACAAACTTTCAGAATTACAATATGCAAAGCCACATGGGCATTCCCTTACAATATTCTATAGGACAAAGCCTCGAATCAATACCCAGAACTACTACCTAGAACTATTCTGAACTGCCTAAGACAATAATACAGCCTTCCTTATATAGGCAATTTCCACCGCCCCGAGAAGGTTCCAGAAATTTAGCCCTAAGGGCCGACCAAACTTAGAATTATTTTATTTTTCAATTTATTACATCAAAGTCAGCTCAAAATAACTTTTGAAACTCGAACAGAAATTTTGAAGGAAAATTATTTTCTGCCATTTCAGATGACCCGACTTTCGAAGACCATAAGTCATCACCAGTTGACCCGATTGACTATTATAACCCCATTTCAAAAATGTCACGAAGCACTCTACAGGCTTGACCATCGCAAGTGCCCGTCACCCAAATTTTTGACCTCATCCGGGGCCTCTAAAGCCTTCAAAACTGAGTTCAAAGTTTTTGTACCCTGCTGTCAATACCAAAAATCTTCAATATCTTCCAATATACACTTGATCTGGCAATGAAACTTTACTGGTAGACTTATATGACCAAAATGAACCTCCAAGAAAGAAATCAGATCATTTTGAGCACATACAAAAATTAACAAAAATAGTAACTTTCCATAAATAGCAGCTCTACACAAAATAGCCCTTATTGAATATAAAAACATACATATTTTTTTTGGGTGATGCAAGATTGCTCTTACACCCAGGATGCTCCTGCATTAGACACCCAGGGTAATTTGAGAAGTGACCCTGTCACGACTCAGGTGTGCAGAGGAAAACCAAGACGGCTAACCTCCTC
This sequence comes from Chamaecyparis obtusa, assembly GCA_027943335.1. NCBI lineage: Eukaryota > Viridiplantae > Streptophyta > Pinopsida > Cupressales > Cupressaceae > Chamaecyparis > Chamaecyparis obtusa. The sequence continues at coordinate 31,432 of BSBK01011608.1, forward strand.
CTTTGTCAGCCATGATGAATCTTCAACAAGTCATCTTTTCCACTTGACCAGATATTCTTCATATGTCCTGTTCCTTGTGCTTCTGCCAACACGACTATCCAGTATATCTTCGATCTCCTTAGTGTCTGAACTAGTTGCTGGAATACTCCACTGTGCTGCTATGATCTCATCTTCAACACCTCCTTCATGATACTCTGTCAGATCTAAAATGTTAAACACTGGTGAAATATTTATCTCAGTAGGCAATTCTACCTCATATGCATTTCCTGAATCATGTTTCTTCAGTATCCTACATGGTCCAAACTTCTTCATTTTCAGCTTGTTATATGTACCAACTGGAAACCGCTCCTTCCGCAAATGAACCATGACTTCATCACCAACCTGAAATTCCTTATACCTCCTTTTCTCATCTGCCTTAGCCTTATACTGTGCGTTCATCTTGGTAATATGCTTCCTCACCTCCCCATGGATGTTCTTCAAGTGTTCTGAAAAATCTTCAGCTTCAGCACTACTTATTTCTCCTTTATCTATCTTCCTCAATTTAGATGCATTTCTTGGACTACTTCCATATACAATTTGGAATGGTGATTTACCAGTGCTCCTGTTGACAGAATTATTGTATGCAAATTCTACTTGTGGTAAAATCAAATCTCATCCTGTTGGTTTATCTCCAACCAAACATCTCAGCAAATTTCCCAAACTTCTATTCACCACCTCTGTCTGTCCATTAGTCTGTGGATGATGTGATGAACTGAACTTCAAATCTATCTTCAACTTCTTCCACAATGTTCGCCAAAAATATCTAACAAACTTAGTATCTCGATCTGAAACTATGGTCTTTGGCAAACCATGTAGTCTCACCACTTCTCTGAAAAACAATCCTGCTACATGAACAACATCATTAGTCTTCTTGCAGGGAATGAAATGTGCCATCTTTGAAAATCTATCAACTACCACAAAAATTGAATCATGTCCCCACTGAGTTCTCGGTAAACCAAGAACAAAGTCCATACTGATATCCTCCCAAGGCTTCTTTGGTATAGGTAATGGCTGATACAACCCTATATTCTGCTTCATTCCTTTCACCATCTGACATACTCTGCAACTCTGTACAAACTTCTTCACATCTTGCTGCAATTGTGGCCAATAATAATTCTCACCAACCAAAGCAAGGGTTTTATCATGACCAAAATGTCCAGCCAATCCTCCACTATGCTTCTCCTTGATGAGATTCTCCCTCATAGAACTTTGTGGAATGCACAACTGACTCCCTCTAAATAGCATATCATCCTGGATGATGAAATCCAACCATTTCATCCTGTCTAGAGTAATAGGTTCCGTAAAGGCTTTCCAAGCTTCACCAAAATCAAGATCCTTTGGATACAAATTCTTGAGTTCCTTGAACCCAACTACTTCAATCTGCATTTCTGTTAGTATTAGTTGCCTTCTGCTAAGAGCATCTGCAACCCTATTAGACTTTCCACTCCTGTGTTTCAAAACAAATGTATAACTCTGCAAAAACTCAACCCATTTCAAATGCCTTTGATTCAATTTTCCTTGACTATTGAAATATTGCAAAGCTTGATGATCAGTATAAAAAACAAACTCCTTAGCAAGTAGATAATGTCTCCACTTCTTTAATGCCTAAACTATAGCATAAAATTCCTGATCATAAATAGAATATTTCCTCTTGGCATCATTTAACTTCTCACTGAAATAAGCAACAGGTTTACCTTCTTGGCTCATAACAGCTCCTATTGCAGTACCACTAGCATCACAATCTACTTGAAACACCTTATTAAAATCTGGAAGTGCTAAAATAGGTTGTTCTGTAACTTTTTGTTTCAACAATTGAAAACTCTTTTCTGCCCCATTAGTCCACTTAAACTCTTTTCTATCCCCTCTCACTATCTCAGTCAAGGGTCCACAAATATTGCTAAAATTTTTGATAGACTTTTTGTAAAAGCTAGCCAAACCATGAAAAGATCTTACCTCAGTAGCACTCCTTGGAGTAGGCCATTCAAGGATAGCCTGTACCTTCTCTGGGTCCATTTTTAGACCTTCTGCTGAAACTACAAATCCCAAATACACTAACTCTTTCTTCACAAAACTGCACTTCTTCAAATTAATCAACAATTTCTCATCTTTCAACTTCTCAAACACCATACAAATATGCATCATATGTTCCTCCAATGTCTTGCTAAAAATCAAAATATCATCTAGGTAAACAATGACAAACTTACCCAGAAATTCTTTCAGAACCTCGTTCATGAGCCGCATGAAAGTGCTTGGTGCATTGGTTAGCCCAAAAGGTATGACTAACCACTCATACAGTCCTTCCTTTTTCTTGAAGGTAGTCTTCCATTCATCTCCTTCTCTGATCCAAATTTGGTGATATCCACTCTTCAGATCTATCTTTGAGAAATACACAGCTCCACTCAAACAATCCATAATATCATCCATTCGTGGCAATGGAAACCTATACTTGATTGTGTTCTTATTTATTGCTCTGGAATCTATACACATCCTCCATTCTCCATTCTTCTTTGGTGCTAATATTGCTGGTACAGCACATGGACTCAGGCTCTCTCGAATCAATCCCTTCTGTAACAACTCATGTACTTGTCTGTTCAACTCTTCACTTTCTGCTGGTGTCATTCTGTGTGCTGCCTTATTTGGCAAAATGGCTCCTAGAATCAAATCCATCTGATGACTGATCTTTCGTAAGGGTGGTAATCCATCAGGTATATTATCAGATACAATATCTTGAAACTCATTCAACAAATCTACAACCTCTACAGGTACATCCTCTACTTCTTCTTTACCAACTTTTGGAATTAAAGCAAAACACACATGCTTATGCCTCATACCATCTAGGAATTTTCTTCCATCAACAAATGTTATTCTTGCATTACCACATACCTTTTCTTCGGTCTCCTTCAATGGCTTTAGCTTATGTCACACTCCATCCTTTGTTAGGGAATAGGTATTCGCACGACCATCATGTACAGCACATCTGTCAAATTACCACGGTCTACCCAACAACATATGACATGCATCCATAGAGATGATATCACATAGTACCTCATCTTGGTACCTGCCAATCTTGAACTTTACTAGGCACTGTTCACTGACCATGACCTTGTGGTCATCTTGCACCCAGGCAATCTGATATGGATGTGGGTGTTTTTCTCTCTTGAGCTTCAACTTTGTCACCATCTCTTCTGACACCAAATTGTCAGTGCTTCCACTATCGATAATCACATCACAACATTTACCCTCACACTTGCATCTAGTGCGAAACAGGCTCCTCCTTTGTTCAGGATCATTCTCACCACTCAGCAAAACTCTTCTGTTAATTAGCGTTTCTCCTCTTTTAGCATCTTCAAAATTTGATGATCTAGCATTTTTATTGACATGTGCAACTCTGGCTTGGCCTTCATTTCTCTTGTCTGTTCTACCTTGGTGCTGAAGACATTCAAATGCCCTATGACCTTCTTCTCCACAGTGAAAACATGTTCCACGGAAGCCACCTCTTCCAGATCCTTGTCCTCTTCCTCTTCCTCTCTGATCTCTATTATTCTGATCTTGAAAGTGATTGGAATTATTTCCTCGCTGATTCTAACTGCTACTGGCCTCATCCTTCTTTTTCGGATCTTCATTTTGGCCACCATATGACCGTCCACCAGATCATCCACCGCGACCTCTTCCCTTTTGTCTGCTCTCAAACTTCTTGTTCAGCTTTTCCTCTACTTTTAGGGCAAACTGGTATGCCTCTTCAATACTGTTCATTTGAACCAGATTCAGCTCCTCCTGAATGCTTGGCCTTAACCCATTAAGGTATTGGGCAACTTTCTCTTTATCAGCTTCTGCATGGCCTGTTCTGATGAGAAGTTGATAGAACTCCTCTATATACTCCTGAACAGATCTTCCTGCTTGCTTCAAACTCTACATTTTCTTCAGTAGGTCAAGCTCATAATCAATAGGAATAAACTGTCACTTCAATTTATCCACCATCCGATCTCATCTTGTGATTTTCTCCTTTCCCCTTCTATTTCACTCTAACTGAATCTCTTGCCACCATATCTTCGCCTGACCTTTCAGTCTAGCCTTCGCAAATTTGACCCTATCAGGATCCTCAACATCTTCATACTCAAAATATTTCTCACATTCATTGATCCAGTCGATCAATTCCTCTGGGTTAAGATTTCTAGAAAATGTAGGAACCTCAATCTTACGTCTGTTCCCAATCTTGGAAATCGCCCGAAAAAGTCTTTCTTCCTCCTGGTTCACAATTTTAACTTCTCCTTCTTGATATTCTTCTTTGGCTTCATCCTTGCTTTCGTCTCTGACATTAAGATTCATTCCTCTGTGAATCTCTTCTTGCAATGCTCGCACTTGTCTCTACAGCTCTCTAACCTCAGGTGTCACAGCACCAGCTCTTCCGCCACGTTCTCTTCGTGGAGGCATTTTCATGATGCGCACTGAAACCCTAACTACGGTCCTGGTGCAAACTACCTCACAGTCGATGATCTATTTACACACTCAAGAAAACTTGCTCTGATACCACTTGATGAAGGGTGCTCCCCTTAATACCACAAACACATAACAGAAATAGAGAAACAACAATAATATGCAAGAACAGAAAATTGGCTTCTTATTATCTCCACAAATGTGGAATTACAAACTTTTAGAATTACAATATGCAAAGCCACATGGGCATTCCCTTACAATATTCTATAGGACAAAGCCTTGAATCAATACCCAGATCTACTACCCAGAACTATTTTCAACTGCCTAAGATAATAATACAGCCTTCTTTATATAGGCAATTTCCATTGCCCCGAGAAAGTTCCATAAATTTAGCCCTAAGGGCCGACCAAACTTAGAATTATTTTATTTTTCAATTTATTACATCAAATTCGGCTCAAAATAACTTTTGAAACCTAAATAGAAATTTTGAAGGAAAATTATTTTCTGCCATTTCAAGTGACCTGACTTTCGGAGACCATAAGTCATCACCAGTTGACCCGATTGACTATTATAACCCCATTTCAGAAATGTCATGAAGCACTCTACAGGCTTGACCATTGCAAGTGCCCATCACCCGAATTTTTGACCTCATCTAGGGCCTCTAAAGCCTTCAAAACTGAGTTCAAAGTTTCTGTACCCTGCTGCCAATACCGAAAATATTCAATATCTTCCAATATACACTTGATCTGGCAATGAAACTTTACTGGCAGACTTATATGACCAAAATGAACCTCCAAGAAAGAAATCAGATCATTCTAAGAATATACAAAAATTATCAAAAATAGTAACTTTCCATAAATAGCAACTCTGCACAAAATAGCCCTTATTGAATATAAAAACATGCATATTTTTTTTGGGTGATGCAAGATTGCTCTTACACCCAGGATGCTCCTGCATCATATAGGCTACACCAGTGAAGGAGAATTATCACAACAAGTTGAAAAATTCAAAAACAATCAAACTTAGAAACCTAAAGTGATGACATGTTACCACTATGGAAAACCAGGACATACATCTAATGTGTGCAGAAGCAAAGCACAAGGTAAACCTCATGTCATTCCAAAATTCAATGGATATTGTTATTATTGTGGTAAGTTTGGACATCCAGCTTATAAATGAAGAGCTAAGAAGAATGACATTGCTAATAATACTACTGAGGAGAAAATATTCTATACTTGTAATAAGCATGGACACACTACAAGGGACTGCAAGGCAAAAATGACACAAATCTGGACACCTAAAGAGAAACTACAATGAAAGCCTTATCAACCGAAGAGACAAGGTAACTCATATGTTTAGGATTATAATACATGGACTAATTGTACTATATGTGGTCGGTATGGACATATTGCAGGAAACTATTACAGAAAGAATCAGATTGGACAATCAAAAAATTGGACAAATGCAAGAATGGCATGTATGCACTATCACAAGGTCGGTCATGTAAGAAAGAACTGCAGAGACCAAGCATTAGATGAAAACCATATATTTGAGAGTGGATATAACATTGCAGATATTATGAAGTTAAGGAACACAATGTGGAAGAAGGCAACTAATGAGAATGTTAAGTCAAGTAACACTGTCGGTGAAACCTTGTCCACTGGATTGGGTGACATCGGTACCTCCACTTAAGATGACAAAGGTATGTATGGAACTGACATTTTAAATGATCACATTTTACATATAGTTCCTTATATATGATATACAAATACCAAATATGCATGAATAAAGATGCACTATGGTTTTTGTGTTATAAGTTTACAAATGTCACATAGTGGGTAAAAGAAGAAAATGTGAGTTGGTTACCCATCGATAATCACTATACAAGGTTAATAGACAATAGTACAAACTGATAAAGAAATTCTATGTTAACCGAGCAAAAGAAATTGTAGACATTACTGAGCTGATAGCTATTTCATATCAAAAGTTAGGTCACGCATTTAATGCATCAAAGTTTGAGTAGGAATATCGAAAAGTCTATATATACGTGGAAATAGAGTTCATTGTTACATTGCAATTTCAAATAATAGAGTTTTTTTTCCAGAGAAGAGTTTGAGCTAAAGATTTTCAGAAAAGATTCCAAGCTACTATAGATCAAACCAACAACAAATCTTCAATGATAATGAGTAAGTTCATCTGCCTACCGAACACTAGTTATCTATTGTTTGCCGAAACCCTAGAAATAATTTATGGCATCGACATCAACTACAAGCAAATTACAGAACATTGAGGAGGAAGTAGAATTAATTATTAGGGCACATTTTGCCAAGGAGAAATTCTAACCTCATCCCAAGGTCACAGCAAAAATAGACGATATGGGTGCACATTTTCTAGTATGCCAGATAGGGTTTTTTTAACAGAAGATGTTAGGGGCTACATTCACTGCAAGATCAGTGAAGTATGTGATTTTGAGACCATTGTTGCTTATCAGCAAGGGACCTGATGGAAAGATTAAAACCAAATATAAGAAGATTGAGGAGCAAGGGTTATGGTGTTTCACATACTTCCCGCAATCCTTCCATAATGACTGGATAAGAATTTTGCTAAGCAGATTTCATGATGGAAAATTTTGGTTGGATAAACCTGTTGAGGTCACTAAGAAGATTATTAGTAGGGTTACTAGGTACCCTACAACTAACAAAGCCAAGGAGTTTTGAAGTTCATCTCATCCCGATGTAGAAAAGAACATTGGAGCTCAATGAGATGGTAGGGCATTGAAAATTTCAACTATCAAAGATCCCATGGTAAAATTTGCAGCTCATGTCATTGGGTACAAGATATTCCAATCTAGCAGACCAAATAGTGTACCCTGTAGCACTGTGGACATGGCTTACAAAATTGTGAAGAAAGATCACTAGGTTGATCTTGCTGAGCTACTACTACACCAACTGCATGAAAATATGAAGACAATAAAAGTAAAGAAGTATAATACATGTAAGTATGGATCATTGCTTGTTTGTACATTTCTCTATCTACAAAAATATGTACCAGGTATCGGTAAAGTAAACTGGCAATCGAACAAACTAATAACTACTCAAATCGGTGAAATGATGAAAAGTTTAGGAGACAATCTGAATAAGGAATTCAATGCATATTTCAAGGAATTTCAAACAAAAATGCAACAAAGGAGTAGAATTCCAAGGGATTTAGTGAGCAAATTTGAAGATGATATATGCTTTGTAGTTAGCACAGATCACTCAATGATAAAGGCAATAGAACCGAGAAAAAAATGGCTAGCACCAATGGGATATGAAATGAATCATGATTTCACTTTGAAATCTATCAATGCATTGCTGGCATTACCAATAGACATCACTACCAGTAGGTTTTGTGTATATGAGGAAGCTAAGTCTAGAATCACAATAGACATAGAGGTCAATAAAATGTCAAGAAGGGCAAAGAAAATGAGAAAAGATCTCACAGCAAAATATGGAACTACATCTGACTCACCTAAGGAGTCACTGGTTGATGAGGCAACTGAAGGTTAGTTACAATTGGCTGACAAGCCCTATGATAGCGAGGAAACCGAGTCAAACAAAGAAAAGGATCACACACCGGTTCCTCCCACAACTGATGAACAAGATATGCAGCTACCAAAACCTGAAGGAATGAAGACACATTCATCAACTGCTGCACAATCCACCAAGCAAGTAGAAGTAGTAAAAGTAGCAAAAAGAAGAGCAACTACACCAACCAGGAAATATGTTAAGAGAAAGATGAAGAAAGTAGCTAAGACACCGAAGAAAAAGAGGAAATATATAAGAAGTAAAGAATATATAGAGGAGACAGATACTAAAAATGATCCTGACCAATTCAAGTTAGTTCATAATAGGGAAAGTACTATAGAAGAAATAATTGAAGATATAATTGAGAATGGCAATCTTACAAATCTAGGCATAGGCAAATTTTACAAAATGTCAATTAAGGACAAGACAAAGATAGAACATGCTATTGTCTAGATGATGATTAAATTCAAGAGAGTACTAATGGAATTTGCATGTTAATTACCAAAAGAACTTGATGACAAAATAAGTGAGAGATGGGCTATTGCACTAGATATAGAGAAAAGGAAAAGAGAATGGTTGCTAAGCCATGCAGCCTCACACTTTAGATATGCTATGGTAAGTGAATAGATGACAAAGTATCAAGCTAGATTTCTAGAAAAGAATAAAGCAATGCAGATCATGGATGAGAATGTGGATGATATGGATGTCATATTGGATTCTCTATGGACATCAATTTTGAAAGTAGAAGAGAAAGCTGAACAGGAAGCATTCCTGAAACTGTCTAAGAAGAGACACAGTTCAAAAGATAATGATATTTTCATTAATGATAACAAAGGTAAGAAAATAGAGGACACTGGTATATTAGTTACTAAGGTAATTGATATCACAGAACAAAAGGAAGAAATCAAAATTTCATAGGATGCACCAGATCAAGTTAAGATCCACTTACAAAAGAAAACTGATGATTATGCACTCATTGAGGACATCGCTAACGGTGATCCTAATGATGAGGATGATGAAGATGTGACAATTGCACCATACAAAGATGAAGCACTAGACACTAATAGTGTGTTCACATCTCTATCGGGTGAACTACTTGTACTTGTAGAGGTAGTTGAAATAATTTCACAAGTACAACCTGATGTGTCTCATCCTGAGCCAAATAAAGATACAACTGAGATTCAAGCACCCGAACAACCTGTAGATACAAATGAGCCTAACAAACTAGAGGCACAGTCTATAGAATCAAAGGAAACAGAAGAAATAAAGTCAACCGAGGTGAACCCACCTGACACTACAACTAAGACTCCCACACCATCTACTGAGGAGTAGAAGAAGGATGATACAGTGTCAACTGGGAAAAATACTCCAAAAAGTGAAGAAAAATCTATTGTCATAAGTGAGAAGAAGTCACCTCTTGCCCAAAAGAAGAAGAAGAAGAAAGCCAAAGGGCCGGTCACCATTGATGAAGTTATAATTATACCAGAATGTGACCCGAGAACCCTAAGCCCCGAGGAACTAAGTAGATATGGGGAATTATGTTCAAGGAAAGTGGCACAAGAGAAGTTAAGGCAAGAACACAAATGTAAAAAAAGTGTTAAATGATGTGAGGGATATTCTGCAACAGATAGTACTAGAAACAAATATTGATGAGAATACAAATAAAAGAATAGAAGAAAGGGTAGAATCAAAGATTCAGAACAAATTGGCAGAAAGGATTAGCATAGAAGTAGTACTGAACAAGGTAAAATTATCTAAGGTCATTACCGAGGTAAAATCTATCACCCAGATAATCTATCAATGTCTAATCAAGCTTTATACTTCAGACACCTTCACTGTAGAAGTCAGTGAAAAGATAAAAGGTTTAGAAGTAGAGATACAGTTGAGTACACAAGAAGCTATTGTTGAGCCAACTTCTTTCTTAAAGCATATTAATTGAGTTCAGGAACTCCGGAGGCTGATAAAAGACTTAAGGAAACAAGAAGCACACATCACCAATCAAGTTACAGAGTTACAAAAAGAACTCACTCCTTACCTAAAATTTTTTGAAAAACACATTGTCAAAGCTGAACAACTTGTGGCAACACCAGAGATTTCAGTGTTGGATAATATCTTTGACATGCATGCACAAGTCGGTCTTGAGAATATTGCTCTTACCAACATGAAAGAGGAATGGGACAACCTCTTGGAGTCTGTATAGAAAACCCATCCACAAATTTTTGATAAGATGTAAGTATACATTATATATATATTTTTGCATTTGGCATTATTATCAAAAAGGGGGAAAACCATGTATATGCCAAATAAGTATACATTGATATGTATATTACATACTACCGGGAGCATGCACCGAGAGGGAGTACTCTGTACTTAGAAATTTTTTGTTGTGGATATGTATATGGCGGAGACATAAGGCATATATAGAAACATTTTGTCTATATACATTCAAAGTTTTGATACTACTGCCAAAGGGGGAGATTGTTAATCTTTATTGAGCATTTAAGGTTGTCATTAGTATCGAAGGATAGTAAATAGGTCAGTCGGTTACTTATATTGAGTTGGTCGATAACAAGAAGTAAGACAGAGTAGTTGGTAAAGCCTTTACACCGAGCATCACATAATTAACCGAGCACCAGTGACACTAACACCAATGATCAGTAAACACCAAGCAGATTATACAGTGTTTACCGATGATCATAGAAAATGACATAGTAATCTTGAATGGCACATTATTCTATGCAAATGGTTACAACAGATCGTAAAATGGTTTACCAAGATCAAGGAGCATTTATTGTAAATAGATACTCATTAAATGTAATGTTTATCTTATTGTAATAGTTGATCTAGGTTATTTTGCACCGTAGATCTTAGGGTTATGATTATTTTTGTAACCTAATTTTTGCTAAGGTAGAAAAACAAAACACTATATATTTTGTTTGTTCATGCCATTTTTATGAGGTTGGCTGAACTAATATATATGAATCATGGAGCAATTGAAGTCATTGCAAAACTTCAAGACAATCAGTTTACCGAGAAGAACAAAGCATAGAGGATGTTAGATTGAGTAGAATCAGAGAAGTTTACCGAGCAGAAAAGAGTAGAGAACCATCACAGATAAGGTGATATTTTGATGAGCACTTATAGATCTATTTTAGACAATTAAGTTGTCAACTAGAAAATATTTTCCTATTACTTTCTGACAATTGTGATAGAGTTTTGATAAATCTCTTAACAGAGAAGACTTAACAGTCTTATGTAAATCTCTTAACCGAGTACACACTTCATTAGTGTTGTCTAAATCCTATAACTAGGTAGATCTAGCTGATCTAATATGTTACTCCTAATAGGGTAAAATCACTAGAAGTGATCGAAACTTGTAGCCTTAATAGGCAAACCTTTTCTATCTGCAGTAGTGAAGAATTTGTGGGTGTCATCCCCACCACAGTTTTTACCTTCTAACAAGGGTTTTTACGTTACCAAAATAATTGTGTTATGTCATTGTCATATTGATTTCATGTTGTTTACTTTCTTAAGTTAACTAGATGATTGATTTATACAATTGTATTCAAGTTATTTTCATTGGTTATCACAGTATTTAGATATAGATCATAAAGGTTTTACAAGTAAAATTTTTGAAGGCACTGATTCACCCCTCCCCTCTCAGTACCTATCTCTCCTAATTCCAACAAAATGCAAGTTTCAAAAGAAGAGAGAGGTTAACCAAAACTACACAACTCTCAAATCCGCACAACTTTGAAAAGGAGACTTTAGGGGTGTCATATATGTGATTAAAGGCTCTTAATGGGCTGAAAATGACCCCTAACCCCTAGGGTACCAACCTAGGTAGCTAAAATTGACCCTGGTTACCTTATGGGAGCCCAAAAGACCATCCTAAAACCCACCTAAAGTTAACCCACGGATTTCAAGTCAAGGTTGACCAACTAGAAACTTCCTAACCCATGGTAAATTTGGTACTACACTATGGCTAATCCCTACTTAACCCTTTACTTGACCATGATATAATTAACTAGCCATGCCAACACTTATGCAACAATTTCCAAATTTGGCACAATTAAATTAAACAAATGACATGGATTAATCACATTCACATTAACTGAATTAAACACACTCATACAAACCACATTTATGAATAAACAATTATACAATGAGGTCCATGTTTCTTTATACAAACAGGACCTTGAAATGAACATAATATAACATAGGTTCCAATTTTGGGTCCCCGATTTTAGATCAATGGTCAACTATCCCTGCACACTCAATGCACACATCAGTAGGTCCAAAATAACATGGTATAGAACATAATACATCATCAGTACTTCATGGTATTCAAACTATATATGTGATTGAATTAACTAAAGATATCATCAATTTCCTATACCAATTTTCCATCACAGTAGCATTTAACTCATTGATTCTCATATATGACATCATCATAGCTGAAATTGAATCAAAACATAAATTATCTCAAGTGTAACCCAGTTACATAACCAGGTACCAAACATATACCATAGGATTCAACAAATCCTCAAATACATAAGTGTCTCAATAGTCAAAGTATGTCCAAGTAAAAGTCACTAAAAGTATCGATAGAAAAGTAGTAAAACTATGTCCGTCAAATGTAGATCTCACAATACCTCAGTAAAACATCATATATCATTCAAAAAAGTGTGAAACTATGGGAATCACATGAATGTCTAGATAAGGCTACAAAAAAGGAGAGAAAGTTGCATGAAAAGATACAAAAATTCTATAAATCTTAGTTTGTCAAAGAGTGTTGACGCAACAAATCAATATATTGCAAATGATTCTTTTGAAAAGAAGATGGAGGAGAAAATCAAGTTTTCTATAGACTAGTTTCCTAAGGATATAAGTGAGGTGGTCTTTTTGGATTATATGAAACCATTGATAACCATGAATACAATATTGGATGAAACATTTGTGTCAAGTTCCTCTTCCAAATATGAACTATTGACAAATTTCTAGGTCACTTACCATACACGAAAACAAATTGGGCTTCCATCAAATGGAAAGTGGAGCACCCTAAAAAAATGAAATAATGATTTCATAATATGTGTTGTATAGTTTGTATTCCAAAATTATTTCAAGAGTTTTTCTTTTCTCTATTTGTCATTTAAGGGTCATTTGCAAAGGGTTCAAAAATTTTGTATTGATTCTTGAGAGTAGATGAAATAGATATGTGTTTGCATACTAAATAACACATTTGTGCATTGAATGAATTATGTGACTACATATTCAAAGAATTAATGAAAATCTCACCATGTATAAATAAGAATTCCTCATTAAATAAACATATTATGTTGTTTCTTGTTTTCTTGTTTTCATATTTTATGTATGCTCTATTATTCTTGTATTTTCTATCTATAAATAGAAATTTAAAAAATATGATTGCATATCAATATTAAGTTCCATTGATGGGAAAATAAATCCCCATTGAGATGCCAATCTACTACATTGCCATATTGTACTACAATCTCAATATGACAATGTAGTACATTGGTATCTCAATTTGTGTACACTGACATGTAAATCCCCTTTGCATTTTTCTATGAAAAAATATTAGGATTGTTGAAATCTAAAACTATCTTCCACTTAACATTTTTTCATCAAATAATATTACCATATTTTTCAATATACATAGCTCTTTGTTGGGATTTTTTCTCAACAAGGTTCATTTCCTCTTGAATGAGGAGAAGACTTGCTAAAGTTAAGATTGTCTCTATATCACTTAACCTACAATGAAAGTAAAAAATGTTGTATACTTTATGGCAATATTCATACATTACTCCAATAAAAGATGAAAATTTTGAATAAAATCAATATGTTGGTCTATTTGATAAGATCCATCTGGTATCAACATCCTTAAGAAGCTTTTTCTCATCAATTATTCTATCAAATCATTTTTAAAATTCCAAAAACTATTTTGGAATTTGTTAGAAGTATTAGTAGAGATATTTGACTAAATTTTCAACATTTGTTACTAGAGGATAATTGTTCATAATATTAAGAGATAGATTCACTCTATTGGCCATGTATAGAATGGAAGTCATGTAGGGTGAACAATAAGTTTGTAGCTTTACACAAACATTATTCCTCTGACCTTACATTATTGAAGCTCCATTCACTCCTACAGATACCAACTTTTTGATGACCTACAACTGATTGAATAACTTTATGAACTGAAGAGACAATGATTAGAAATCACTGAGCTATTAAAGTAATATGTAAGATGATTAAATCAATCAGTATGATGTCATTAATGTCAACTAGTTTTGACTATACTTATCATGATAGTTACAAACATCTGAACATCTATAAAAGGGAGAAATGGTGAAGAAATGATATATCTACATAAGGACAAGATGGATATGATAGAGAAGGATAAGGTATGCATTGGGTAACTTATTGATGAGTCTATGGTATTATGTTGTTGACTTGATCATGTTACATTATTCTATTATGAAGAAGAGATCATAATTGAACAAGTTAATGTGGTTGGTAATTGAAGATTTTTGTATACACTAAGTCATTCTTGTGTATACCAAGTGACAGTAATTTAACCGAGTTAGTTATCACTGACACATTTAGTATTAACTGAGCATGGATGAAAACATTAAATGTTATAATAGCTGACTGAAATTGATGAGCTAGAAATTGCTTATGATTTCGAGGTGAGAGATGAAGTTTGTTAAAAGATCCACAAGTGAAAAAATTCAGATATGATCAAAGGGAAGAGAATGAAACATGTTAGTGACACATCCGCTGAGGAAGGTTGAAGTGGAAAAATGGACGAAAGATATTAAGAAGCAAAATCTAATGGCTGATATGAAAATGGTTTACATGTCTATTTAAGAGACATGAGATTCATTATTGAATTATGCCAAATGAATAGAGACTACAAAATATTTCATGTGAAGACATTTTTCATGCATACTTGATCAAATTGGTTACAGATAGAAGCAAGCTGAACTGCATGCATAACTGAGTGTTGGAAATATATACACCGAGTGAAGTAAGATGGAGGATATGATGAAGTGAATTGATTATTGATCAAAAGAGTTGTATTGAACTTAGCATAGATCTGAATATTTGCAAATTGAGTTGTATTTGAATTAGATCACTACTGTATCAGTTTAAGCATTTTTACAATGAAATCTCTTAATCGAGTGGACTTAGTAGTCATTTATATTTCCATATGACATTCAAGGAATGATAATTATATATTCTTGTTGACCCCATAGTGAATGCTGGTCAAAAGTTAACTGTTAGTGATAAATCCTCTAACTAGGTCACACATAATAGTGTGCATTGTAACCTTTAATAGGGTTGGCTCCTAGTCAAGCTCACTTTAGAAGAGTGAAATATTTTGGGTTACCAGTCCCAGGTGGTTTTTCCCTTAGAAAGGTTTCCATATTAAATATTTGTGCTATGTATTATTTGTTATGATTATTTTGCTATCATACTTTACATATTGCATATTTGATTAATCGGTAAAGATAGTTTTGGAAATTACTGGTATTCGGTAAAATGAACAGAAAGATAGTTATTGTATCTTATCAAGTTGTTTGATTTGTTGAAAAAGTTTGAAAAAGTACATTTGAGAGTTTAGGAATGTAGGATAACTGATTTAACTGATTCATCCCCCCCCCCTCTCAATTATCTAACAATTGGTATCAGATCATATTGGTCGCTTGGAGGAAAGTTTGAAGGACTTGAGAAAAAGATCACAAGATGTATAAAAGGGAAGTGCCTAAGCTGAACAAAGATATCTTCTCGACATGACATAGCAAGATGAGGCATGGAATTGGAGAATCTTCTCTTCAACTCCTAGACAATGGCTACATACAACTGACTATTGGACCTTTGACAGTTGATCAGCTGAGAGACAAACATGAACACAATATAACAATGATAAAGATTTTGGCTATTCTATTTGATGAAAAATTTGAAGATATCAAAGCATGCACTACAATGAAAGAAATGTGTGACAAACTTGCAATAGTTCATGGAGGAGATGTAAATGTACTAAGTGCCAGAGCTGAAAGCCTTAGAGGTAGATTTGATGATATGAAGATGAAAGAAGGTGAAAACATCACGCAATACTCTAACCAAATCAAGGAGGTGGTCAATGCTATCTGAGGAGTAGGTGTTATTGATGAAGACATTGTTGTGAGTAAAATTCTTAGAACCTTATTGCCTATCTATGCTATTAGAATCTCTTCTATTCATGAAATGAGATTTTCATTGAACAACATTCTAACACTTGATATTTTAATTGGAAAGTTGACTACTTTTGAGCTGAATAACTATGATAATAGTATTTTACCGAGTGTTGAGTTTACATTTATGCCATTCCTAAAGATTGGTAAGTCCAGCAGTAAACATAACATAAGAAATGAAAGTGGCAGTGACAGTGAAGATGAGCTTGATGAGCTTGAAGCACTTATGGCTGGGAGACTTTAGAAAGGTAAAGGAAGGTATAAAGGAAAGTTACCTTTAGCATGTTTTAATTATAAAGGGATTGGCCATATTGCTACTAGATGTCTTAATTGGAAAGATGAAGATAAAGACAATGAACGAATTGGTAATGAAAATTTTAGCAGAAGAGATAACTGAGATCATAGAGGAAATTGACACTATGATAGAATAAACAACCAAGACTACAAAGATAAAGGCAAGAAAGCATGTTACCTTGTTGGAGATGATGATAATGATACCGACACCAACATTGATGTGGTATTCATAGAAATGAAAGATGATTTAGAAGAAGAAAGGTATATAGAAACATCAGTTATATCTAAAGTTAGCAATAATGATACATAGATTATTGATAGTGGTTGTACATATCATATGCGTGGTGATGAGGAAAAATTTGAATACCTTGAACACTATAATGGAGGATCTATTAAAATGAGAAATGATACACCTTGTCTAGTAAAATGAAAAAGATCTATCTTGCTGAACAATAATATTAGATGTGAGAATGCATATTAGGTGAAAGGACTTAACTATAATCTATTGAGTTTAGCACAATTGAATAATTTAGGTCACCAAGTTTCATTTGAAAGTAGAAAGGTAAATATCTATGATGAAACCAAAAAGTTAGTCGGTACTGGTGAACAATCCAAAGGTAATCTATTTTATCTTGACAATGTTGAAACTTCTTGTTTGTTGGCTAAAAATGAAAATGTGTGATTGTGGCATAAGAGACTATGTCATGTGAATTTTGACAACATGTGAATGTTGTGAATTTTGACAACATGGTTAAATATCTATGATGAAACTGAAAAGTTAGTCGATACTGGTGAACAATCCAAAGGTAATCTATTTTATCTTGACAATGTTGAAACTTCTTGTCTATTGGCTAAAAATGAAGATGTGTGATTGTGGCATAAGAGACTGTGTCATGTGAATTTTGACAACATGGTTAAGATTAGTAAGAAGAGAAGATTTAGAGGTTTACCGAGTCTAACTAATCCTAACCATGTCATGAGCAATTAATGTCAAAAAGGGAAAATGACTAAATCTAGTTTTAAAAGAAAAGACTATTATTCTAAAGGTATTTTGGAGTTGGTACACACCGACTTATGTAGTCCTATGAGAACTTAGAGTTATCATGCTGACAAATATTTCATTTTATTTGTTGATGACTACTCTAGGATGATGACAGTTATATTTTTGAAAGAGAAATGTGAAGCTTTCAAACTATTTAAGTGGTATAAAGCTAAAGTTGAAAATGAAACTAGGAAAGATTTAAAATGCTTAAGATCTAATAGAGTAGGTGAGTTTATTTCTAATGAATTCACTAAATTTTTTAATGAGTATGGAATTAAAAGACATGTTTCTACAGGGAGGACACTATAGTAGAATGGTATTATAGAAAGAAGGAATCAATCTATAGTTGACTGTGCTAGAATACTGGTGATTGAGAAAGATGTTGCACAAATGTATTGGAGATAATTTGTTAGCACTATTATATACACATTGAACTTAGTTCAACTCAAGAAAGATACAAATAAGACACCTTATGAGCTATGGTTTGGATACACACCGAATGTAAGTTATTTCAAAATTTTTAGAAACAGATGTTACATTCTGAAAGACAATAGAAATGGTAAATTTGATTATAAAGGTGATGAAGGAATATTTCTAGGATATTATACTAAGAGAAAAGCATACAAATGTTTGAACAAGGCTACTAACAAAATGACTGAAAGTGCTAATGTGAAAGTTGATGAGTTTGATGAGAAAAATGGTGAAGAAAGTAGGATGGAACCAGAATACTATGGTAGGTTCACATATATTGAGCATCCAGACTATCTACCCAAGCCAAAGGCTGATTCTACTGAGAAACAGGAAAATACTACTGAGAATCAGCAAATGCAAACCGAGAACTATGAAGATGCTACCCAGGAAGAAAGTGAACCTAAACTAAATGATGAACAAAGAAGAGAGAAATTATTGGCGAGATTTATTAGAAGACACCATCCATAGAACCAGATTATTGGAGATAAGAAAGCTTGCATGATGACACGAAGTAAGTTAAGATAGAAAACATGCTTAGTTTGTGAATTTGAACCTAAGAATGTTAGAGATGCACTTGAAAATGATGAATTGATTAAGGCAATGAATGAAGAAATTGAATAGATATAGAAAAAAAAAACATGGACATTGGTACCAAGAGTGAATGATAAAAATGTAATTGGTACTAAGTGGATTTTCAAAAACAAGTTGAATGAGAATGGTGAAGTAACTAGAAATAAAGCAAGACTTGTATGCAAGGGATATGTACAAGAAGAAGATATTGACTATGGTGAAACTTTTGCACCAGTAGCAAGACTTGAAGGAGTCTAAATATTACTTGCATATGTTGCACATAAAGGATTCAAAGTATATCAAATGGATGTGAAATCAGCATTTCTGAATGGAATTCTTGAGGAAGAGGTCTACAATGAACTACCTGAAGGTTTTGTTGATCCAAATCAGAAGAACATGGTATGTATATTGCACAAAGTATTGTATGGACTAAAACAAGCACTGAGAGCATGGTATGAAAGATTACATGCCTATCTTATTAGTACTGGCTTTGTGAGGACAAGTGACAGTAGCAATTTGTACATGAAAGGAGAAAATGATGACAATATTATGATTGCTGATTTTTTTGTTAATGATATAATATTTAGAGGACATAATAATATTTGCAAATATTTTGTTGAAGAAATGAGAAAAGAGTTTGAAATGTCAATGTTTGGAGAGATTAAATTCTTTCTAGGTTTGCAAATTATACAAAAAAATGATGGGATTTTCATAACACAATCAAAATATATCAAGGAAGTATTAAATACTTTTGGCATGGAAGATTCAAAACTGGTAGGAACATTGATGGTCACATGATGTAAGTTGACAAAAGATGATGAATCAACCGAGGTAAATCAGAGACTGTATAGATCAGTGATTGGGAAAATGATGTATGTGGTACATAGTAGGCATGATATATCATATATAGTTGGGATTGTAGCAAGATTTTTTGATAATCCTAAGGAATCATACATGACTTTTGTTAAAAGGATTCTAAGATATTTGAAGAGAATTGAAGATTATGGTTTATGGTACAAAAAGGATTGGGATGGAACATTGATGACCAGAAGAGTACAACCGGTGGAGCATTCTTTTTGGGAGAAAGACTTGTTACATGGATAAGTAAGAAACAAGCATGTATTTCTCAGTCTACAGTTGAAGTAGAGTATGTTTCTATTGCTGTAAATTGTTCAAATATTGCATAGATAAAACAATTGTTGGAAGGAATGAATGAGGTGATCACTGATCCAATGATTATATATTGTGACAACACAAGTGCTATAAACATTTCTAAGACTCTAGTGATGTATTAAAAAAAAAAAGCATATATCTGTTAAGTAGCACTATTTGAGGGAACAAGTACAAGAAAAGAAAGTTAAACTAGAGTTTGTGAAGTATAAAGAACAACTTGCTGATATATTTACCAAGCCCTTACTGAAGGACACTTTTGAGTACTTGAGGACTAGACTAGGGGTCCATCCCTGTCTATCAGTCACTAAGGTGATTAGGAAGTTGCATCAACCTATACTTTATTAGAAAATCATTCATGTTGATGCATGTAGCTCACACTTTAGGATTTATAAGGCTATGAAAGAATTATAGAAGTTGAGACATGGAATTGTATATCAGTACATGAAGGTACTTGATTTGGACTGAACAACAGAGAACTACTTGGCTCTTGAAGAGTTTTTTATTTTCTATTGGCATTGTTGTTGAAGGGAGTGAGTTTCTATGAAATATTAGGGAGAGAGATTTCTAAGAAATGAAACATCTATCCACTAGATGCAGAGAAAGAGTCAGAGAACTGAAGAAAATCAAATCCACAAGGTGAGTCTGCATGAAAAGCTATTTTAGTGACTAAACATATTAAATATCAAGCTAGGGAGAGTTTACTGAGCTACAACATTTATCTATATAGTTGTAGAACAAATTTTTGGTATGGTTTAGCACATTTCATATTGTTTGTGTTTCCATCAATGCCAAAGGGAGATATTGATGACCTACAACTGATTGAATAACTTGATGAACTGAAGAGATAGTGATTAGAAATCTCCAAGCTATTAATATAATATGTAAGATGATTAAATCAGTTAATATGTTGTCATTGATGTCAACTAGTTTTGACTATACTTATCATGATAGTTACAAATATCTAAACATATGTAAAAGGGTGAAATAGTGCAGAAATGACATATCTACAAAAGGAGAAGATGGATATGATAGATAAGGATAAGGTATACATTGGGTAACTTATTGATGAGTATATGGCTTTATGTTGGTGACTTGATCATGTTACATTATTCTATTAAGAAGAAGAGATTGGAATTGAACAAGTTAATGTGGTTGATAATTAAAGATTTATGTATACACTGAGTCATTCTTGTGTATACCAAGTGATAGTAATAACCAAGTTAGTTATCACCAACGCATTAAATATTAACCGAGTATGGATGAAAACATTAAATGTTATAACAACTGACTAAAATTGATAAGCTAGAAATTGCTTATGATTTATTGACTTTATTAGGATCACTAAAAATATATTAACATTACCTCTTCAGTATATGTCTTCCAAGAGCAGTGATCTCTCTTTTATATATGGGAAACACTTAGAGAGACATGTCTATTCATTATTATTTAATTTATTTTATCAATTTAACTATATATTATGAGAATAATTATAATCTAATTATATATATAATCTAATTTTATATATATATATATATATATATATATATATATATATATATATATATATATGTATGTATGTATGTATGTATGTATGTATGTA
>BSBK01011609.1:0-30000 GCA_027943335.1 Chamaecyparis obtusa
ATATATATACTTATATGTATTATATATATATATATATATATATTATATATATATTATATATATATATATATATATATATATATATATATATATATATATATACATATATATATATATATATATACATATATATATATATATATATATATATATACACACACACACGCTAATGTATACTAATATATTATATATGATATTACAAATTTTGGAGAATCTCTTGCAGAAATATGGAAATTATAATCTTCCTCCTAGAGCATACATTAATGAAGTTCTTCGTACCTTAGCAAAGGAAGCTAGATGGATTGTTGAAGCTTACAGTACTACATATAGAAATGTGGTATGTATTTTTGGCCTAAATTTTTTTCTCATTTCATTTAGGTCTTTAAAGGTAGCAAGCTAAATCTTTGTGTTAAATGTGCCTTTTACAGGCATCATAAACCCTAGCTACGCAGAAATGGAGGCTTTGAAGAATAGTTCACTAGACGCGGAGAGAGAGACTTCCTAGGGGTCATGAGGACTCCCTAGGGGCCCTAACACATGACAAGGCATACTAGGACACCTAGGGAGTCCCCATGACCCCTTTTGACACATTGGAATGTTGATGTGCATCTTAAGGGGTCTTAGGACCCCTTAAGCCATAGTTGACCATTCTAATGTGTCAAAAGGGGTCATAAGGACTCCCTAGGGGTCCTAGTACACCTTATCATGCATTAGGACCCCTAGGGAGTCCCCGTGACCCATTTTGACACAATGGAATATTGATGTGTATCTTAAAGGGTCTTAGGACACCTTAAGACACACTTGAGCATTCCAATATGTCAAAAGGGGTCATGGGGACTCCCTAGGGGTCCTAGGATGCCTTATCATGCGCTAGGACCCCTAGGAAGTTCCCATGACCCCTTTTGGCACATTCAAATGCTCAAGTGTGTCTGAAGGGGTCCTAAGACCCCTTACAACACACTTGAGCATTCCAATGTGTCAAAAGGGGTCACAGGGACTCCCTAGGGGTCCCAGTATGCCTTGTCATGCATTAGGACCCTGAGGGAGTCCCCATGACCCCTTTTGACACATTGGAATGCTCAAGTGTGTCCGAAGGGGTCGCAGGACACCTTAAGACAAACTTGAGCATTAAAATGTGTCAAAAGGGGTCATCGGGACTTCCTAGGGCTCCTAATGTGTGATAAGGCATACTAGGACTCCTAGGGAGTCCCCATGACCCCTTTTGACACATTGAAATGCTGATATGTGTCCTAAGGCATCTTAGGACACCTTTAGACACACTTGAGCATTCTAGGACCCCTAGGGAATCCCCATGACCCCTAGGGAATCCCCATGACCCCTAAGGCATCTTAGGACACCTTTAGACACACTTGAGCATTCCCCCATGACCCCTTTCGACATATTGGAATGCTTAAGTGTATCTTAAGGGGTCCTACGACCCCTTAAGACACACTTGAGCATTCCAATGTGTCAATAGGGGTCATGGGGACTCCCTAGGGGTCCTAGTACACCTTGTCATGTGTTAGGGCCCTGAGGGAGTCCGCATGACCACTTTTGACACATTGGAATGCTCGAGTGTGTACAAAGGGGTCGTAGGAGACCTTAAGACACACTTGAGCATTCCAATATGTAAAAAGAGGTCATTGGGACTTCCTAGGAGTCCTAACATGTGATAAGGCATATTAGGACCCCTAGGCAGTCCCCGTTACCTCTTTGACACATTGGAATGCTGATGTGTGTCTTAAGGGGTCTTAGGACCCCTTAAGACACACTTGATCATTCCAATATCTCAAAAGGGGTCATGGGGACTCCCTTGGGGTCCTAGTACATGTTATCATGTGTTAGGACCCATAGGGAGTCCCCATGAGCCCTTTTGACACATTGAAATGCTCAAGTGTGTTCGGAGGGCTTCTAAGATGCCTTAAGACACACTTGAGCCTTCCAATATGTCAAAAGGGGTCAATGGGGACTCCTTAGGGGTCCTAGTATGCCTTATCACATGTTAGGAATACTAGGGAGTCCCCATGACCCCTTTTGACTCATTAGAATGCTCAAGGGTGTCTTAAGGGGTCATAAGACCCCTTCAGACACACTTGAGCATTCTAATGAGTTAAAAGGTATCATGGTGACTCCATAGGGGTCCTAATGCATAATAAGGCGTACTAGGACTCCTAGGGACTCCCCATGACCCATTTTGACAAATTGGAATGCTCAAGTGTTTCCGAAGGGGTCTTAGGACCCCATAAGACACACTTGAGCATTCCAATGTGTCAAAAGGGGTCATGGGGACTCCCTTGGGGTCCTAATATGCCTTATCAGATGTTAGCACCCCTAGGGAGTCCCAATGACCACTTTTGACACATTAGAATGCTCAAGTGTGTCCAAGGGGATCTTATGACCCCTAAAGACACACTTGAGCATTCCAATGTGTCAAAAGGGGTCATGGGGATGACCCCTTCAGACATGCTTGAGCATTCCAATGTGTCAAAAGGGGTCATCGGGACTCCCTTGGGGTCCTAGGATGCCTTATCACATGGTAGGATCCCTAGGGAGTCCCCATGACCCCTTTTGACACATTAGAATGCTAAAGTGTGTCTTAAGGGTTTTGAAGACCCCTTCGGACACACTTGAGCATTCCAATGTGTCAAAAGGGGTCACGGGGACTCCCTAGGGGTCCTATTGTATGACAAGTCATACAATAGGACCCCTAGGGAGTCCCCGTGACCCCTTTTGACACATTGGAATGCTCAAGTGTGTCCGAAGGGGTCTTATAACCCCATAATACACCCTTGAGCATTCTAATGTGTCAAAAGGGGTCATGGGGACTTCCTATGGGTCCTAGTATGACTTATCACACATCAGGACACCTAGGGAGTCCCCATGACCCCTTTTGACACATTAGAATGCTCAAGTGTGTGTGAAGGGGTCTTATGACCCCTTAATACACCCTTGATCATTCTAACATGTCAAAATGGGCCATGGGGACTTGCTAGGGGTCCTAACACATGATAGAGTAAACTAGGGAGTCCCCATGACCCGATTTGATAGATTGGAATGCTCAAGTGAGTGTTAAGGGGTCTTAGGACCCCTTCGGACAAACTTGAGCATTACAAAGTGTCAAAAGGGGTCATGGGGAGCCTTATCACATGTTAGGACCCTTAGGATGTCCCCGTGACCCTTTTTGAAACATTAGAATGCTCAAGTGAGTCTTAAGGGGTCCTAGGACCCCTTCGGATACACTTGAGCATTCCAATATGTCAAAAGGGGTCGTGGGGACTCCCTAAGTGTCCTAACATGTGATAAGGCATAGTAGGACCCCTAGAGAGTCCCCATGACCCCTTTTGACACATTAGAATGTTCAAGTGTGTTTTAAGGGGTCCTACGACACCTTCAGACACACTTGTGCATTCTAATGTGTCAAAACAGATCATGGGGACTCCCTAGGGGTCTTAACACATGATAAGGCTTACTAGGACCCCAAGGGAGTCCCCATGATGCCTTTTGACACATTGGAATGCTCAAGTGTGTCTTAAGGGGTCCTACGACTCCTTAAGACACATTTGAGCATTTCAATGTGTCAAAAGATGTCATGGGGATGACCCCTTAAGACACACTTGAGCATTCCAATGTGTCAAAATGGGTCATGGGGACTCCATTGGGCTCCTAGTATGCCTTATCACATGTTAGGACCCCTAGGGAGTCCCCATGAACCCTTCTTACACATTAGAATGCTCAAGTGTGTCTTAAGGGGTCCTAAGAGCCCTTCGAACACACTTGAGCATTCCAGTCTGTCAAAAGGGGTCATAGGGAGTCCGAAGGGGTCTTATGACCCCTTAATACACACTTGAGAATTCTAATGTGTCAAAATGGGTCATGGGGACTTCCTAGGGGTCCTAACGCGTGATAAGGTGTACTAGGACCCCTAGGGAGTCCCCATGACCCTGTTTGACACACTGGAATGCTCAAGAGTGTCATAAGGGGTCTTAGGACCCCTTCAAACACACTTAAGCATTCCAAAGTGTCCAAAGGGGTCATGGGGAAACCCTACAGGTCCTAGTAAGCCTTATCATGTGTTAGGACCCCTAGGAAGTCCCCATGACCCCTTTTGACACATTGGAATGTTCAAGTGTGTCTTAAGGGGTACTAGGACCCCTTTGGACACACTTGAGCATTGCAATGTGTCAAAAGAGGTCATGGGGACTCCCTAGGGGTTCTAGTATGCCTTATCATGCATTATGATCCCTATGAAGTCCCCATGACCCCTTCTGACACATTGGAATGCTCAAGTATGTCTTAAGAGTTCATAAGACCCCTTCAGACACACTTGAGCATTATAATGTGTCAGAAGGGGTCATGGGGACTCCTTAGGGGTTCTCATGTGTGATAAGGCATACTAGGACCCCTAGAGACTCACCATGACCCCTTGTGACACATTGGAAGGCTAAAATGTGTCCGAAGGGGTCTTAGGACCCCTTAAGAAACACTTGAGCATTCTAATGTGTCAAAAGGGGTCATGTGGATTCCCTAGGGGACCTAACATGTGATAAGGCATACTAGGACCCCAAGGGAGTCCCCATGACCCCTTTTGACACATTGAAATGCTCAAGTGTATCTTAAGGGGTCATCCCCATGACCCCTTTTGACACATTGGAACACTCAAGTGTGTCTTAGGGGGTTGTAGGACCCCTTAGGACACACTTGAGCATTCCAATCTATCAAAAGGGGTCATGGGGACTCCCTTGGGGTCCTAGTATACCTTATCACATGTTAAGAGCCCTAGGGAGTACCCATGAACCGTTTTGACACATTGGAATGCTCAAGTGTGTCTGAAGGTGTCTTAAGACCCTTTAAAACAAACTTGAGCATTCCTATGTGTCAAAAGGTGTCATGGGGACTCCCTTGGGCTTCTAGTATGACTTATCACATGTTAGGACCCCTAGGGAGTCTCCATGACCCCTTTTGACACTTTGGAACACTCATGTGTGTGTGAAGGGGTCCTAAGACCCCTTAAGACACACTTGAGCCTTCCAATGTGCCAAAAGGGGTCATGGGGACTCCCTTGGGGTCCTAGTACATCTTTTCACATGTTAGGACCCTTAGGGAGTCTCCATGACACCTTTTCACACATTAGAATTCTCAAGTGTGTCTTAAGGGGTCCTGAGACCCCTTTGGACACACTTGAGCATTCCAATGTGTTAAAAGGGGTCATGGGGAGTCCCTAGGGGTCCTGATACACCTTATCATGCATTAGGACCCATAGGGAGTCCCCATGACACCTTTTGACATATTAGAATGCTCAAGTGTGTCCAAAGGGGTCTTATGACCCCTTAAGACACACTTGAGCATTCCAATGTGTCAAAAGGGGACATGGGGACTCCCTAAGAGTCCTAACATGTGATAAGGCATACTAGGACCCCTAGTGAGTCCCCATGACCCCTTTTGACACATTAGAATGCTTAAGTGTGTCTAAAGGGGTCCTAAGACCCCTTAAGACACACTTGAGCATTCCGATGTGTGAAAAGGGGTCATGGGGACTCTTTAGGGGTCCTTGTACACCTTATCACATGTTAAGACTATTAGGGAGTCCCCATGACCTCTTTTGACACATTAGAATGCTCAAGTGTGTCTTAAGGTGTCATAAGCCCCTTTTGGACACACTTCAGTATTCTAATGTGTCAAAAGGGGTCACACGGAGTCCCTACGAGTCCTATTGTGTGATAAGGCATACTGGAACCCCCCTCAACCCCCCAGGAACCCTTTGAACACATTGGAATGCTCAAGTGTGTCTAAAGAGGTCTTAGGATCCTTTAAGACACACTTGAGCATTCTAGTGTGTCAAAAGGGGTCATGAGGACTCCCTAGGAGTCCTCACACATGATAAGGCATACTAGGACCCCAAGGGAGTCTTCATGACCCCTTTTGACACATTGGAATGCTCAAGTGTGTCTTAAGGGGTCATAGGACTCCTTAAGCCACATTTGACCATTCCAAAGTGTCAAAAGGGGTCATGGGGACTCCCTAGGGGTCCTAGTATGACTTATCACATGTTAGGACCCCTAGGGAGTCCCCATCAACCCTTTTGACAAATTAGAACACTCAAGTGTGCCTTAAGGGTTCATAAGACCCCTTCAGACACACTTGCGCATTCAAATATGTCAAAAGGGGTCATGGGGACTCCCTAGGGGTCCTAATGCATGATAAGACGTACTAGGACCCCTAGGGACTCCCCATGACCCCTTTTGAAACATTGAAATGCCCAAGTGTGTCCAAGGGGTCTTAAGACCCCTTAAGACACACCTGAGTGTTCCAATGTGTCAAAAGGCATTTTAGGGACTCCCTTGGGGTCCTAGTATGCCTTATCATGTGTTAGGACCCCTACGGAGTCTCCATGACCCCTTTTGAGACATTAGAATGCTCAATTGTGTCTTAAGGGGTGCTAAGACCCCTTTGGACACACTTCAGCATTCCAATGTGTCAACAGGGGTCATGGGGAGTCCCTAGCAGTTCTAGTATGCCTTATGACACATTAGGACCCCTAGGGAGTCCCCATGACCCCTTTTGACATATTAGAATGCTCAAGTGTGTCCGAAGGGGTCTTATGACCCCTTAAGACACACTTGAGCAATCAAATGTGTCAAAATTGGTCATGGGGATTTCCTAGGGGTCCTAACACATGATAATGCATACTGGGACCCCTAGGGAGTCCCCATTACCCCTTTTAACACTTTGGAATAGTCAAGTGTTTCCGAAGGGGTCCTAAGACCCCTTAAGATGCACTTGAGCATTCTAATGTGTCAAAAGGTGTCCTGGGGACTCCCTAGGGGTCTTAGTATGCCTTATCATATGTGAGGACCCTTAGGGAGTCCCCATGACCCCTTTTGACACATTGAAAAACTCAAGCATGTCCGAAGGGGTCCTAGGACCCCTTAAAACACACTTGAGCCTTCTAATTTGTCAAAAGGGGTCATGGGGACTCCCTAGGTGTCCTAACGCATGATAAGGCATACTAGGCCCCCAAGGGAGTCCCCATGACCCCTTTTGACACATTGGAATGCTCAAGTGTGTCTTAAGGGGTCCTACAACCCCATAAGACACACTTGACTGTTCCAATGTGTCAAAAGGGGTCATGGGGACTCCCTGGGGGTCCTAGTATCTCTTAATATGCGTTAGCACCCCTAGGGAGTCCCCATGAACCCTTTTGACAAAATGAAATGCTCAAGTGTGTCTGAAGGTCTTGTAGGACCCCTTAAAACACACTTGAGCATTCCAATGTGTCAAAAGGGATCATGGGGACACCCTAGGGTTCCTGGTAAGCCTTATCATGCGTTAGGACTGCTAGGGAGTCCCCATGACCCCTTTTGACACTTTGGAACACTCAAGTGTGTCCAAAGGGGTCCTACGACTCCTTAAGACACACTTGAGCCTTCCAATGTGTCAAAAGGGGTCACTGGGACTCCCTAGGGGTCCTAGTATGCCTTATCATGCGTTAGGACCCCTAAGAAGTCCCCATGACCACTTTTGACACTTTGTAATGCTCAAGTCTATCCAGAGGGGTCCTAAGACCCCTTAAGACACACTTGAGCATTCCAATATTTTAAAAAGGGTTATGGGGACTCCCTAGGGTTCCTAGTATAACTTATTGTGCGTTAGGACCCCTAGGGAGTCCCCATGACCCCTTTTGACATATTAGAACACTCAAGTGTGTTCGAACGGTTCCTAAGACCCCTTAAGATAGACTTGAGAATTTCAATGTGTCAAAAGGGATCATGGGGACTCCCTAAGGGTCCTAGTACACCTTATGACATGTTAGGACCCCTAGGGCGTCCCCATGACCCCTTTTGACATAGTTGAATGCTCAAGTGTGTCTTAAGGGGTCCTACGACCCCTTAAGACACACTTGAGCATTCCAATGTGTCAAAATGGGTCACGGAGACTCCTTAGGGGTCCTAGTATGCCTTGTCACATGTTAGGACCCCGAAGGAGTCCCCATGATCCATTTTGATAGATTGGAATAGTCAAGTGTGTCTGAAAGGGTCGTAGGACACCTTAAGACACACTTGAACTTTCCAATGTGTGAAGAAAGGTCATCAAGACTTCTTAGGGGTCCTAATGCATGATAAGCATACTAGGACCCCTAGGAAGTCCCCATGACCCCTTTTGACACATTGGAACACTTAAGTGTGTTGTAAGGGGTCTTAGGAAATCTTCAGACACACTTGAGCATTCCAAAGTGTCAAAAGGGGTCATGGAGACTTCCTAGGGGTCCTAACGCATGATAAGGCATATTAGGACCCCTAGGGAGTCCCCATGACCCCTTTTGACACATTGGAAGGCTCAAGTGTGTCTTAAGGGGTCTCAGGACCCCTTCGGAGACACTTAAGTGTTCCAAAGTGTCAAAAGGGGTCATCGGGACTCCCTAGGGGTCCTAATGCATGATAAGGCTTACTAGAACCCCTAGAGAGTCCCCATGACCCCTTTTGACACATTGGAATGCTCAAGTTTGTTTTAAGGGGTCCTAGGACACCTTCAGACACACTTGAGTGTTCCAATGTGTCAAAATGGTTCGTGGGGACTCCCTATGGGTCCTAACATGTGACAAGGTGTACTAGTACACCAAGAGAGTCCCCATGACCCCTTTTGACACAATGGAATGCTGAAGTGTGTCTTAAGGGGTCCTATGACCCCTTAAGACATAGTTGAGTGTTCCAATGTGTCAAAAGGGCTCATAGGGATGACCCCTTAAGGCACACTTGAGCATTCCAATGTGGAAAAAGGAGTCATGGGGACTCCCTTGGGGTCCTATTATGCCTTATCACACGTTAGGACACCTAGGGAGTCTCCGTGACCCCTTTTAACACATTAGAATGCTCAAGTGTGTTCTAAGGGGTCCTAAGACCCCTTCGAACACACTTGGGCATTCCAATGTGTCAAAAGAGGTCATGGGGAGTCCCTAGGGGTCTTAGTATGCCTTATCATGCATTAGGAACCATAGGGAGTACCCATGACCCTTTTTGACACATTACAATGCTCAAGTGTCTCCGAAGGGTTCTTATGATCCCTTATGACACACGAGCATTCTAATATGTCAAAAGAGGTCATGGGGACTTCCTAGGGGTCCTAACAGATGATAAGGCATACTAGGACCCCTAGGGAGTCTGCATGACCCCTTTTCACACTTTGGAACACTCAAGTGTGTCTGAAGGGGTCCTAAGACCCCTTAAGATGCACTTGAGCGTTCTAATGTGTCAAAATGGGTCATGGGACTCCCTTGGATTCTTAGTATGCCTTATCATGTGTTAGGACCCTTAGGGAGTCCCCATGACCCCTTTTGAGACATTGGAATGCTGAAGTGTATTCGAAGGGGTCCTAGGACCCCTTAAGACACACTTGAGGATTCCAATGTGTCAAAAGGGGTCATGGAGACTTCCTAGGGGTCTTAACATGTGATAAGGCATACTAGGACCCCTAGGGTTTTTCCATGACCGCTTTTGACACTTTGGAATGCTCAAGTGTGTCCGAATGGGTCCTAAGACCCATTAAGAGAAAGTTGAGCATTCCAATGTGTCAAATAGGGTCATGGGGCCTCCCTAGGGGTCTTGGTACACCCTATCATGTGTTAGGATCCATAGGAAGTCCCCATGACCCCTTTTCACACTTAGGAACACTCAAGTGTGTATTAAGGGTTCTTAGGACCACTTAAGACACACTTTTGTGTTCCAATGTGTCAAAAGGGGTCATGGGGACTCCCTAGGGGTCCTAGTATGCCTTATCATGTGTTAGGACCCCTAGGGAGTCCTTGTGACCCCTTTTGACACATTGGAATGCTCAAGTGTGTCTTAAGGGGTCCTACAACCCCTTAAGACACACTTGTGCATTCCAATGTGTCAAAAGGGTTCACGGGGACTCCCTAGGTGTGCTAGTATGCCTGATCACAAGTTAGGCCCCTGAGGGAGTCCCCATGAGCTCTTTTGATACATTGGAATGCTCAAGTGTGTCCGAAGGGGTCATGGGACCCCTTAAGACACACTCGAGCATTCCATTGTGTCAAAAGGGGTCATTGAGACTTCCTAGGGGTCCTAACGTGTGATAAGGCATACGAGGACCCCTAGGGAGTCCCCCCGACCCCTTTTGACACATTGGAATGCTCAAATGTGTCTGAAGGGGTCCTAGGATCCCTTAAGACACACTTGACCATTCCAATGTATTGAAAGGGGTCATGGGGACTTTCTAGGGGTCTAACATGTGATAAGGTTTACTAGGACCCCTAGGGAGTCCACATGACCCCTTTTGACACATTCGAACACTCAAGTGTGTCTTAAGGGGTCCTAAGACCCCTTAAGACACACTTGAGTGTTCGAATGTGTCAAAAGGGGTCATGTGGACTCCCTAGGGGTCCTAACGTGTGATAAGGCATACTAGGACCCCTAGGGAGTCCCCATGATCCAAATGAGATGTTAGTGAATGACTTTTTGCTAATACTACTCTTCCACCAGATCCAAATTTCAACCCTTTTGTGGATGTACAGGCTCAATTGCGAGGCCATAGAATTGGCCAAGAGAAAAATGTAATTGTATATCAACTGATTACAAAATGTTCAGTGGAGGAGAAAATATTGCAACAATCAAGAAGAAAATTGGCTATGGAAAATCTAGTTATGAATTCTTTTAAGAATGAAACTATTAAGGAATTGCATGAATCACAAACCATGAAAATAACCTTCTACAAAAAGAACATTCAAGCTATAGAATTTATTAACTCTAAATTTAAACTTCTTATCAACATTCATGGAAGAGATTTCATTAGCATCCATGGAATAAATTTCATTAAAACTCCAGACAAAATCATCTAAAAAAATTCATTAACTTCAGGTGAAATCATTTAAGACGGACAAAAACAAAATTATATTACTTAGAAATGGCAGAGAAAGAAAATGAGATAAACCAAATTTATCAAATTCTTGCAATCCCCAGCTTCTCTCCTAGTGCAAAATGACAATCCATGGATCCAAAATTATGGTAAAAATTAAATTCTTCGAGTAAGTCATTCAGAAATGCATAGAATACTAGAATGCATGATGATTTATAGAGAGTTTATGATGGACTATGCTGTGCAAAATCCTGTAATCCCTACCATATCTCAGAGTACTGATCAGAAGCAATGGTGAAAGTCTGAGATAGAGGAGGCACTGGCATTGAAGTGGCAAGACATTCTTCATGATATTGGGGCAGCACCATCGAAATGACAAGCCTTTCCTCATAATGTTGCGCCACCGCTGATCTCTTCTTTAAATTTATTAATGCGGTCAGTTCTACGATGCCTGCATAATTTCTAGTACAACTGCTCATTTTACCAAACCCTTCCCTGCTCTCCATAATCTTCGGCTGGTTCAAAGGTCCGTTCGGTTGTTCTTGTTTAACCTCCCAATGACTCTGTTGAGTTGCCAGATTATCAACAAGCATGGTACAATTGTTCGGTGACCAGAATCTATTTCGAGAACCTTTGCAATTTAGCGTTCCAGTTGAAAAAGCAGGGAAAGATACTATTTCAGAACCACAGGCGGTGGAAACAGAGTGATTCTCTTGCCCTCTGTTTCTATAATCCACCTCCAGTGAACTATTCTTCAAAGCCTCCATTTCTACGTAGTTAGGGTTTTCGACGCCTTTAAAAGGCACAACTATGCCCCTGTAGGGACTCATGCTCGTGCTCAGAATCATATTAAATAATATTTAAAATGTAAAATATATATTATATAATATTTAATATATAATATATAATCTTATATATAGTTTTTGATATTAATATATAATCAAATAATATTTAATGTAACATGTATATTATATAATATTTAATATATATAATATATAATCTAATATATAGTTTTTAATATTAATATATATTAAATAATATTTAATGTAAAATATATATTATATAACATTTAATATATAATTGATATTATATAATATTTAATATAACTAATATATATATGTTTATGAAGGATGGAGAAATGGGAGGGAGAAAGTGGAGGCAAAGTGAAAATTCAAAATTATGTGTCATGTTTGAGTAAATATCGGGTACCAGATTAGGCTTGGTATTGCTTTGTGCACCAAACCTACATGGTCAACAATTGGAATGTCTCAAATACATGTTTTTCTTCAGTTTCTCTGAGTTCCAAACTTTGACAATGTAGCTGACGACTTTTTTTTCACCCAAATTTGATAAAATGAAAAGGGTATCTTAAGAAGATTATCAGCTTTCTATTGATATAATTGCTGTCAAATTTTGAATTTGGTAGGTAATTATTAGTTATTTTTCAATTGAGCTACCTCTAAAGTGCTGATTTATATACTGATTGAAAAATGACTATAACTTTCAAACAGTATAATATTTTTGAAATCCGAAAAATGCGTCACATTCTATGCTTCGCCTACTATAAGGAATTTTTTTTTTTTTTGAATTTTGTAAAGTTTTGAATGAGTTAAGGTGGTCAGACACGGGAGTGTTTTTATTCTGAAAACATTGTAGCAGAAAATTCATAATTAATTATTTTTTTGAAATAAAATTACAAAAAAATATGTGTCACATCTGGGCATGAGTCTACTACTTATATATAAAATCTTATAATAAAATATTATCATTTGATTATGATTAAGGTGGTCAGACATACATTTCTTATTTTTTTCCTAAAATTTTTGTATTGTTGCATTGAAATCTATACTTTTCATCAATCATACTAACATTTTCTCAAAAAAGGCCTAGTAGTTTAGAAACTACATTCAATTTTCTATAGATTCTATTCTTACAACTTTTTGATATTAGGTTCATAGCTAGTTGAAATTTTCACATCAAGTCGACTAACCCTGATTTGCTGATTTTTCATTGCCACTTAAGGGCATAGTTTGGCCCCTCATGATCTTGCACATACCCATCTATCCAATAGGATGACCCTTTAGTAAGCTTGAGCACACGATGAGGAGGACTCTTAGGAATAGAGATTTCATAGGTATGACTATATGGTTCATCATCATAGCCATCATAATAGTCATCATAGTCATCAAAGGTGGGTGTGTCACTCTTCATGGGAGAGATATCACAAGGATTACTGTATTGCTCATAGTGAGGAGTAAGACTCTTGGGAGAAGTAGAAGAGGAACAAGATTGTGAAGAAGAGGAAAGTGAAGACCTAGTGGAGGAAGAAGACTTGGATAATGAAGAATGCAAATAATGTCTAGAAGAATCATGATAAGACTTGTAAGATGAGGAATTTGAATGATGTCTAGAAGAGTCATGATAGGACTTGGAAGATGAGGAATTTGAATGATTTCTAGAAGAATCATGATAAGACTTGGAATGTGAGGAAGAATGAAAAGACTTAGATGATGAAGAATGCTTGGAAGAAGAAGATCATGAGAGGATCATGAGCATGATTCTACCAAAGGTGGGTGATTCACTTGCTTTCTTTCACATTTTTGTCATAAATTTATCATCAATAAGAGTTTTGGAGGAATGATACTTTTCAAATTGAGCAAGGAGATCAAGATCATCCATTTTCAAGAGAGGTTCTATAGCAAGATAGTTGAAACTCATGGTTCTAGAAGAGGAGGAATCAAACATGGAAGAAATGAATAGAAGAGATGAAATAGAAGATGGTAGACTAGATAATAAGACGAAAAGAATCAAGAAGACATGAAGAATTTAGGAAGAATCATGAAGAAAGAAGAGGAAGGATGAAAATGGAAGACTAGAAGACATGGAAGAAGGAAGACCAAGAGTCATTTTATGCAATTTTGATAGCATTGGAGTTCATTTTGATGTTGAACAATATGTCACAGTACCTAAGATCTAACCTAGACTGACCAAGGAAGATTGGAAGTGCCATAAATCAGGGAAAAGTCAAAAGGCTCTGTGTGATATTGTTTCAGTAGCGTATGACTCTTGACGAATGAATGTGAAAAACTCAGTCTTGAAAGCAATTTGGTCAATGTTGTAGGTTGCAAGTACAATTTTTTTTAATTTCAAGCACAATAATATCAGGAAGTAGACAAGTTTACAAATAGTAGGTGATCAAACATGTCATAAAACACTTGCACAAGGGCAAAAACAATCTTGCCAAGACAAGCAATTGTGATATCAAAACTGAAAATCTATGAGCATTACCAAGATGTTTGAGTATGCAAGAATGTTTACATAGGTATAGCACAATGAGGACACTTCAAGCACTTACTATCCTAAAAAGACAAGGCTCATTACTTAACAACTTGGGCCAAAACTTGATGCTCCATTGCTTGACACGAAGTGGTTTCCCATGATAGATATTGGCTTTGTCATGGAAGTGCCAAAGACACAACCAACGGAACACATTTGGTGAGTAATCTTGGGGTGATCCGGGTTATTCCACTTGGATCAATCCTTGCACCAAGAAGTTAAGTGGAAAAATAGGGTGGCTTCTAACTATGGTTCATAGTAAGGGCTTCCATTCATAGCACCCCTCTTGCTCCTCATAAAGGACTAGGATGTTGTAGCCTCAAGAGTACCTTACGCATTCTTGCTTAATACTTTCCTCATGGTCACAATCCCACAAGTACTCACATTAAGCGAAGAAAAGTGCTATGTCTACCAAGGTTTTGTGTCCTCGATAGCCTTGAGATTATAGTGGGTTGGAATAGCTTGGTATTAGCTTGTCCCCACTTGGGTCATTCCTCTTGATTGCTCAAGAGTAGGCCCACTAAAGGATTCTAAATCTAAACAAAGAGTAGATCAATTTTTGAGATTCAAGGTTTTGGGTTCACCACAAGGGTGAAGAGCATACTCCCCTATCTCAAAAATTTCTCCCAAACACACCAAGCAAAGATTCAATTACCTCCTTGCTTTCAAAATCCCAAGATGGGTCAAGATTTTTGTTTCATCACAAGGGTGAAGAGCATACTCTCCTACCACCTCAAAATTCCTACAACAAGGTATTAAGTGCCTATCAAATGAAACAACTAGTATATGCCGCACTCAATAAAGAAAGAAATTAAACAAGGACTTGATTTGGTTTTTATGCTTAGGGCAGCCCTGCAAAAACCATTAGTAGCCCTCTTTGACATGCGTTCTTTTGGCAAATTCCAAGCAATGAGAGAACCTACAAGCACAACTTGTTAGCCCACAATGGTTAGCACATCAAAAATTAGATAATCTACAAGAAAAATAGCTAATCAAATGATAAAATCTAAGAATGAAACTAGCATGGTTGGATTAGGCTCAGAAAGACCTTTCTAATGATATATCATACCAATTTTTGATACTGTTTGAAATTTTTTTTAGAGTTGCAAGATTTGTGAAATTGCTTTCAGCTAGAGCTAATAAACTTAGTGACCTTGCTAGTCAACGACACAATAAGAGATTGAAATGAAGACAAGGGAAAGAATGCCAATATCTCCAAGAATCAAATGAAATGCAATGCAAGTAAGCTAAGAATGAAGATGCAAGCTAGTCTATGAAAATGAAAGTGCAAAAACCAGGCTATGAAAGGAAAGTACAAGTCTTACAATCCCTCCTAATTAAACCATGTGAGATTAATCTATAACATAAAGAAAGTCTATACTAAAAATGCCATGATTATGCAACTATGAAAGAAAGAAAGCAAGCTAAATGAAATGTAACAACAATGTCTTCAAAGAGCTCCAAATGACCTAAAAAAATTGCAACATAACATTAGCATAAAAGAGATAGATTCTACAAATGAGGAAGAGAGCTCTTCTTTTATAGGAAATGAGAAGAAATGGACCATGGAGATTAAGAGGAAAAAGACTTAATCAATGGTGGAGCATCAAAGAGGAGAAATCAATGTGCACAAGTATCCTCCAATAGGAAAATAAGAGTTGACTTTTGTGTCCATATGAGACAAAAAGTGTTTTTTCCCTTTCTATAAAATAAAAATAATGCTTTATTTGTGCAACTTAGGATAAGAGGAAAAGTGGGGGATTTTTTATTTAATAAAAGGGGAGGAAATATTACTTTTAATAAATAAAGATTTTAGGATAAAATGGTTAGCCCAAGGCAAATAACTGAAAATGATAAAATAGGATTTGATCAAGAAAATTGATAATGTTGATTTTTGAAAATATTGATTTAGGGATTTGATAAATTACTGAATGGGGGCCCAAAGTCTAGGTGACCATTTTAGGGTGCATACAGTATTCTTATGCTTAAATATATGGTGTCTATTGTTCCTATCTTTTCCATGATGTGTTTAAATATCCCCAAGAAAGCGACTGGAATGATTGAACAAAAGATGAGGAATTTGTTTTGGAGTGGTTCATTGGAGAGAAAGAAGATGCCTTTGTTAGTTTGGAAAAAGATATGTAGGCCAAAGGCCTTTGGGGGGCTCGGATTAGAGATTTGAATGTGATGAACTCTGCTTTGGGGAAAAAGCTGGTTTGGAAAGTGTATAATTATGCAGATCAGTTGTGGGTTAAAATTCTCAGAGAAAAATATTTGGAGTCAGGGAGTGATGAGAGGATTTTAACAATTAGAAACCCCATTTTGGTTCAACAATATGGAATTTTCTTACTTCTTGTAGGCAGGTCATTATAGATCACATTTCATGAAAGATTGGGAATGGCTTTAAAGCCCACTTTTGGTCTAATTCTTGGAATGGATAGCCTATCCTCAAAGATGACATTACATATAGATATTTGTAGGTGACTCTTCATGATTTATGGGGCTGGAGAGCTGCTAATTACATGGTCTGGGAGGACACTCCTTTGGGAGGTTATTGGCATTGGAAGGAATTTATAGTGGAAGGCCTTCTGGCTCCTTGGTAGCTTTGGCTAAGAGATATTTTTCAGGAATACGGAGGTTTGTGTTGTGGACAAAGAAGATTCAGTCTTTTGGTGTAGATCTTCTTTGGGAGATTATTTTGTGAAGCTTGGGTTTAGGTTGTTGACTGTTGAAGGTGGGGATAGTTTTGAGGCTGCTAATTTATGTTGGAGTAGGATTGCCTTCCAAAGGTGGGCTCCTTTTCTTGGTTGGCGGTCCAAGGTAGAATTCTTATTGCTAAGAGATGGAAGTGGCTTGGTTTTTATGGTCTAAAAAAGTGTTTTATGTGTGGGAGTTAAGAAGAGATGGTGGATCATCTCCTTTTAAACTATTTAGTGGCTGAGTAGTGTTGGTGGTTGGTGCAACATAAGCTTAACTAGATTGGCCCTTGGATGTTGTACTTAAAAGATTTTTTTGGAAGCTAGCCTGGTGTTAAAATGAAGTCTATCCTTTCCAACTTATGGGTCATTTTTCCTTCTATAGTAGTGTGTGAAATTTGGAAAGAAAGGAACAAAAGGATTTTTCAAGATCAAGTTGAACCTTTAGAAAGGCTTTTATGGAGAATTGAGCATGTTGTTTCAGAAGTAATGAACATAGCTCTCTTATGGAAGTCTTCTAGGAAGCTTCTTTTCACAAAAGAGGATGGCCGGATGTTGGAAGGTGGCCCTATTTTAAATTAAGGTATGCCCATAGTTTTTTGAGGAATGTTGATAAGGAGAGGGAGAAGGCTTTAACACATTGGAGAGCCCCTCAGCAGGGATGGGTTAAAGCTAATTTTGATGGGGTTGCTAAAGGGAACTCTGGACCTTCTAGGGTTGGGATTATACTTATAAGCTTTGATGGATCTGCCTTGGCCTTTGGAGAAAAGTGCTTCATTGATGGTACAAATAATTTAGCAGAGGTCAAGGAGGCACTATGGGCGGTGGAGTGTGCAAAGGCTTTAGGATTCTCCAAATTGCATTTGGAATGAGACTCTTTGGTGATTGTGGAAGGTATTAGGAAGTGTAGGGTTGGAGCTTGGCATCTCAGCAATTATGTTAAGCTCATAGACTCTCTTCTTTCTAGGTTTGAAGATTTTCAGATTAGCCATGTGAGGAGGGAAGGTAGTGGGGAGGCAGACATGTTATCTAAATGGGTTGTGACTTTTGAGTCTATTGGTTTTCAATCTTTTGAATATTGTGACTGTTGTGACTTTTTAAAGGATTGGTCCCCATTAAAGGAGTCAGTTACCCACCCATAACTATATTGATTCTTAGTTACCTTTTTGAGAGTGACGATGGTTGTGTGATGATGAAGTGACATAAGGCCGATATGATGTGCTAGTGTGGTGATTATTTCCTTGCATTTTATGTTTTTTGGTAGTGCAAGGTTGTTGTTGATGTCCTTAGTTTTGATGGTGAAATTAATGCTAGGCATGTGAGCTTTCTTAAAAGGGGTTCTTTGGTCTTTCTTCATCCATAGATTGTGTGTGAAAGCGACGGGTGAAGGGACAGCGCTGACTTTTACTTTCAAAACTTTGCTGCAACAAAAGGCACTCTTAGGCCCTATGGCAGATAACTAGCTCAAAATGTTTGTTAAGGTGTCCTACACCTAGTGTGATTAAGGTGGTCCAACATACATTGGGGTCTCTTTTTCAGGAGGCCCAACACCACTAGAAGGTGAATTTAACAATGCGACAATGATAATGGCATGGGGCTTAGAGCTAAATGATAATGAGGACATGGTTAAGTGGGTTGTAAAGTCTCTATTTCCTAAGGAATTGGTGGTTGGTGTTGACTCTCTATTCGAATGGGCTTTCAGTAGTTTTAGCTTTAACTATAGTGAATGTTTTGAGGATTCGGAGGAGGGGTGGAATCTTGGGGTTTTCTCCTTTTTATGGTCGCCTTCTCATGTTGACAAAGACGGTTATAAGACACAAATAGTAATGGAATGGGTGAATTTGAAGTGCAAAATTTAGGACTTTGCACAATCTGGAGCTTGAGGAGTTGTGGTGTTCCTACTTGAGCATCTGTGTAGGCGGCGTTCTATGGTCCCTCATCGCAGAGGACGGGTGGTGAGGTTGGTAAAGCCTTAGATGGTGTGTTATTTCTCCATCTTTTTGATATCCTTTAGGGGGTGCTTGTAATGGTGATGGCATCTATAACTTATCTTTTAGTATCTAGTTATCTTGTTAATAGGTTGTAGGTTTGGGGGGTGCCGATGGTTTTTCGGTTAAGTTTTCTGATGGTAGTTTTTTGTGGTGCAGTCAAACACTGCCTTGTTTTTGTTGTCAAATGGTGGTTTTTTGGGTAGTTTTGGGGATGTAATGGATGTTCTTGGCTTTTAAATCCTCTATGTGTTCATATTTTACATTTAATAAAGCTACTTATCACTGATAAAAAAAAAAATCAAGAAAATCAAATTTGAATATAAATTTTTTAAAATATTTAGATACTATTAAAAAATAACTTTACTTAATTTATATTTAAATTAAAAGTCTTGTCATTATTATGTTTTATTTTAGCTAATTTACATTGAGAAATAGAAGTGAGAATTTTGAAAGTGGCTCACATACATGAGTTCTAAGCTTCCATTAAAGTACATTTGAATAGTTTTGATTTAATATTCAACTATTTTAGTTGAATATTTATTATTAATTAATTATAAAAAATGTTAAATTAATTGATTTATTTAAATTAAATTACTATAATATTAATATAAATAATTAAAAATTAGTCACATAAGTTAAATCTAAATTGTTCCATATTTATCTATTTCTTATTAAAAAAATTATAATAATATATATTTTTGATTAATTATTTAAATCTAATATAATTATATATGCAATATTATTTCTATAATTATAAAATACTATTAACATTATTTATCTATTATTATAATTAATAATTTAAATATAATATTCATTTTGATTAATAAATAAATCTTGGCCAAAATTTTGGCAACAAAATCATGAGGAAAAAGTGATGAGAATAATGTATAAGCTTAAAAGTTCTGGAAAGCATAATAGTCTGTAAAATTTGTGTATAAGGCTTCAATCAGATTAGCCAACCACATTATAAAAAATAAATATTTATGAGTGATAAAGTTAAAAAAATTATAGTTATACCATAGAAACATCAGATTTATAATAAAATGTATAAAACTAAAGGATTTTAATTGGTAGAAATGAAATTTTTTAATCACTACTTAAGAGAGGAGTTCCATAAAATGATGCAATAGTACTTGCTTAGCCTATCAGCAAGTACTAATAAAAATAATAATTCTAGTAAAATTGAAGATAGAGTACAAGTAATAATACTAAAAATAATTGATCTTCTTTTCTAAAATGTTATTTTGATTAATCATGACAATTTTTTATTTTATATGAATGTTCACAACTCTCCAATGGTAGCTTAAATTTAATCTCATAAAAGATGAAATGATGTTAAAAGTTTGTAACCCTAGGTTGAAAGAAAATGGTTTAGGTAATTCAAACATACATATTTTAGACAATGAGACTTTTCATTTTGATGTCAACTATACACCATATCCTTTATATTAATTCTATTAACATTATACATCTAGTGATCTATTAGAAATTTGTCAAGATTAAATGGATTTTAGAATGACTAATTCTAAATTACATCAAACTTAATTGACATGTTGATCATTTCCTATATTTCTATAATTACGATAAATATATATGATACATTTATCAAATATCTCTATTTAGAACTTCTAACATTAATTAATTCATTAACATAAATCCATGATTACAAAATATTAATAATAATATTTTTCTTAAAAAATCAAAAGACACATGGAAAAAGAACTTGTATTAATCATTAACTCTATGAATATTAAATATGTATTAAATAACCTAAATTTCTTCAAACTTAAGTTTTATTCTTTCTAATTATTTAAACAATTAAAATGCTCATATGATGTATTCCATGTAGCCTTCATCTCTAATTTTGGAAAAGATACATGAAATTAAATATTATAAATGTAATTTATTTATTTATTTCATTCTTATGGATGACTTTTTGAAATGGGTGTGGGTGTGAGAGGATTGGCATGGAGTGGGAGAAGGAATGTAGGTACGAAGTGGAACACAAGCAGAGGAATGGTAGGAGAGATGGGATTTGTACAAGATTTTAAGACATAGAGGAGGTAGATGAAGATGTAGATGAAAGAAGGGTTGTGATGGGTTTTCAAAAAAGGAATTCAATGCAACGAAATGGTAGAATTTTCTCATCTCTCCACCTGGATTATTATCCTAAAAGCTTTAGGCTGATGTTGGAAGTGGAGGAAAGGGAAAAGTGATTCCTTGGTTACATCAAAGATGACATGTTGGCCACCATTTTTATATGCGACCGACCGCACATTCGTGATTGTATCAAGTGAATTATTAGGAGTGAGGCTCTCTTCCCTTCAGGAAGATGTTGTTGGCTTTTAAACTTGTTCCCACATGGTGCCAAGTTTACACTATGATTGACAAACTGATTAGTCTTTGCTCCAAAGTCTGATAGGGAAAAGTGCCAATTAATGAGGACCAAGGGCATCCTCCTTCTGCTTTGAGCTCCACATCACTCAGGTGGGTATTGCCTCGTCTGCACACTCATGACTCTTCTTGATGACTAAAAGGCCTGCAGATGTATTATTGTGGAAGAGTTACCAGACTCCTATAGGTATCCTGTACCCCAATGAAACCAAATCTGATGCAATAACCTGCTTGCATGCAATGAGTCTGATAACCAGAGACCTACACTAACAGCAAGAAAGGGAAAGGGTGGGACTGAAAGGAAATGATTTGAATGTATTGAAAGGATCCCTAAGGTGCCCTAAGTCTCTGATAGACTAGTGCCTTGTCCATTCGGCCACAGAGTCAAATACAATATTGCAAGGGATAGCTATGAAACAAGAAAATAATATACCCAATGTGTTAATGCCTGACATCAATCACACACCATGACTGGACCTCAAATTAACACCCACCTGTGCATTCAAGCATGCTATTATCCATCAAAGGATTTTGACCCTCCCCTTAGACGAGACCTATGAAAAGATAATACATTAACCAGCATCCACTAGAAGACAAGCATGACCTATCCTTGATATTTCAGCTCATACACACATGAACACTAACCCTGAACCAGTTATCTCTACGAAGAGAACTCCACTTGCAAACACATAGGCAATACAAGCAGACAAATCAAACACCCTTAATGTATAACTAATGGACTCAGAATTCAAATGGAGATAGTTTGGTAACAGTAAAAATATATTAACCTCTCACACATAAAACAAGTCTGTTACAATATGAATTGTATTCTCTGTACCAGCAATGGAAGCAAAACACCCTATATGCAGAGATTGGAAATCTGCAGAACAGACCCTTTCACTGGAACCAAAAAGGAATTCTAAGTTGGAAACCTTTGAAAATCATCAAAAACAACATATATACCCATGGTTAACTTGAAATCCCACACAAGTTAGGATGCAACAAGCTACGGGTAACCAGGGTTAGGATTTCAACCACCCAACCAACAACAAAATTTCAAAATCTCCTGCAAAAAGCCTCAAACAACAAAGTTTGTCCATCACTACACGGAAAAACATCCCAACTCACTGGACCATTTTGCAACCACTGACGCCACCAAACCAGTCAAACTTGGCCATGAAAGCATTGAATTCTGGTACTTTTGGCTACTGCAGATCAAAATTTGAAATCAAATGGTCACGATGCATTTCGCGGGGTTCATATTCCTTAACCATTTGCCCCTAGTCTCGCAATCGTGCTTTCATGAATTTCACTGCCAGAGAAAACCAGTTTCATTTTATGCCTAGTCACATGATCGAATGGCTCCCGACTCACCCTTGCGATCATGTGACCGCAAACTCTAGCCGTGGTCAACAGTTGATCCAAAACCTTTGCAAAGTCTTTGGCCACCTCATAAATCCATTGGTGAATGAAAACCAATCAAGTCAGCAGCACAGAACCATGGACCCACCTTAGAACTCTGCAATCGTGATGTCCGGCGGTTAGTTGCATGATCACATAGCCTAGAGACGGGCTATGCGAACATGCAACAACCTACAAATCGTAACCACCAACATAACCGCCACCGCTACCAGTCACCATGACACCCTTGTCGCATGATCGCAAGGCTGAAAGATGGCCCTTGTGATCATGTGACAAGGCAATAAGACTGCCAACTCACCCCCTGCCAACCAATCACAA
This sequence comes from Chamaecyparis obtusa, assembly GCA_027943335.1. Taxonomy (NCBI): domain Eukaryota; kingdom Viridiplantae; phylum Streptophyta; class Pinopsida; order Cupressales; family Cupressaceae; genus Chamaecyparis; species Chamaecyparis obtusa. Next base: position 23,024 of record BSBK01011609.1, read on the forward strand.
ACCTTACATGCCAGCACCGAAAAATTGCCACATCAGACCACACGCACCAACCAAAACACAATGGGACCACTGCCATCTCAGCATCCAGAAGACACCCCATCACCTGCCACCGGGACCACCGAGCACGTGTCAACTGATTGCATGATCACATAGCCAAAAATTGGGCTATGCGATCATGTGACAGCCAATCACAAGCTGCCACATCACCACCTCTGATAGCAAGCCCACTACATCCAATCAAAAATCAACACAACATAACACTGAGCAAGTGTTCCCAGCCAAACTTAGCGAACTAGCAACAACACGTGCTAAAAATGGCCACTTAAGTTATCTGGCGAACTGGCGACTAAAGACATTTTGCCATTTCACAGAAATAATAGCGCTGCCACTAAAACATTACGCAAACCAGTGACAAGAAGAAGATTTTGTTGGGCCGCTAAATACTTTATCCACATAGCCAAAAGCACCGAGAAAACTTCACCAGGCCCGCATTGGAAAATCAACAGCCGTCGTGACTTCGCATAGCCCTGAAAAATCCCTCGCACTTTAGCGACAACCGTCGATGCTCTGACATGTCAGGATCCTCTGACTCATCCAGAAACTAGGTCCCACCACTGGCTCCAACTCATCCCCTGCAGACACGTGTCAACTAGTCGCATGATCACATAGCCAAAAATTGGGCTATGCGATCATGCGACAGCCAACCAAAGGCTACCACATCAGCACCTCCAAGACAACCAAACATCAACCACCATCGGGCCCCATGCACAAGGAAGGAATCAATCGCATGGTCGCATGTCAGAAAAATATGACATGCAATCATGCAACAACCAATAAGAACATGCACCCCTGCCCTTCCCTCTGACTGCGGGCCCACTTCACTGAAGAAATGCTTGGAACAAACAAAATCAATGGCAGGTGCATGATTGCATGGGGAAAGAATATTCCATGTGATCACACACCAACCGTTGATCTCATCCCTCTTCCGCTTTAAAGAAACTAGCCCCACATCATCGCACTTGTGCACTTAAGACTGATGAACAAGGAGTGCCGACAGAAAAGAAGAAAGGCAAAGTCGAAAACACACAGGGTTTTCGGTGAAAGATCGAAAACATTGAAGGTTTTCACAATGGCAAATGATCAAAAACACATAGGATTTCCGACAGACCGAAAGGTAAGTGCACAAAAGCTGGAAGGCACAGGTTGAAAACAACAAGGGTTTTCACACAGACCAAAAACATCATGGATTTTCAGAAACACTATGGGTTTTCGACACTGTGGCAGATTTTGAAATTATTTTCAGTAGACCTTAAAATTTGAAAATCTTTCTGGATTTAGTGATTCAGCACATGCAATTTGGACTGGAGCAAGGTGAAACATTGGAGAACATAGGGCTAAGGGCACTTCAACAAAACTTGCAAGGAAAGAGGCCATTTTCACAGGATTTTTTTTATGACAGAAAAATGGCCTAACAGTGGCTCTAGTTGGGGATGCATGTCTCTTGCAGGCATGGCAAGAATTCAAATCTCTGGGAGAAGCAGACCACCCACTGGAAAAATATAGAGACTTCAAAAAATGCAGGGAATAGGAAGGAAAAGCACACAACAGGAAAGGGAAACTATACAAAGATTTATAGTATTTACAAAAGGCTCAAGGCCCCAAAAATTTTGATCAGCCTTTACCTCTATCAAACAAGAAATTTTCATCTCCACAAATCAGAGACAAATTGAAAATTTTGCTTCCATGTGACTGATCAAACTTATATCCATCCTTCCACAATTTGAAACAAATTTTTTTAGTACATACTTCCTAAGGGCTAGAAAAGTAATCATATCCATTCTGAAAATATTGTGGCACATGCATGTTGTAGTCAAAAAGGAAAATGCTGAAGGAGCCACAACATAAATCACCTTCAAATTTACCACCACGCTCGGGAAGCTTACTGTCCAACTAAAAAGAAAAAATCTCCAGCTCTATCAAACTATCAATGCAATCGCTATTGGATCCATTCATACCAGAAATTTGCACCTCCAAGGAGAAGATATACTGATCTTCATGCAAACACTGAGGGGACTCATCACATGGGACATCGTCATTAAACATAGGAGCACTCTGCATTTTGTCAACAACTGACAAAACCAAAAATTATTGATAGATGGGAAGAGAAACATCAACCTGTCCATGAGATGGCGAAGCTTGAGTAGCTAAAAGGCCATCCTTCCATGGCTTAGAAAAAGATTCAAAATTAGAAGAGGATTCAGAATCCACACAACTCTTCCAATCAGTACTCAAAACAATATCAGGGACCACTGAGTCACTTGAAACTGAGAAAACATTGGCAGCCTCATCATTTGATAGATCATATATAATAGGGTTGCTGCCTGGTGGTGTTGGGGTAAGAAGGGGAGAAGAGGCACACATGTCAAAGTCAGATCTCACTAACTCATGCTCCATATCAAAATCAATGTGTGCTGGTTGTAAGAACTCAGGGCCATCTCCCCCTGAATATCTGAGATATTCACAAGACAATAAATCTAAAATTTGTTCACTATGAAGTGAACAGTTGTCCCTAGCATCACCTTCCTCTGATAAGCAGTCATCAGCAACATCTTCATTCATCCTATCCTCTTCTTCATCTGATTGACTGCATAAACTTTCTGCCCCAAACTAAGAAAGAGCATCACTCTCATGATTGCAAGAAAGAGTGTCAGCACTAGACACATCTCCTTCATAAGTTCCATCATTCTCAATATCAGCACTAATAAGCAAAGCCCCAAGTGCATCCTCAAGCTCAAGACCACCATCACCAAGTACCCAATCCCTGATACATATATAATGCTCTTCCCACAAAGCATTTGACCAATTGGTTGATTCAGGAAAACAAAGCTCCAGGGATAAACCAATGAAGTCAAATTCAAGAAACTCAACATCCTTAGGAAGCTCATCATATACTTCACAAAATCTATCATAGAACAAGGATATAGATAAATCCTTTCTACTTCCCACTTTTAATCTTACTAATCTTATGCAATCCCTAAGGATGCCCTCCTCAAGGAAAGCCAGCTCCTTATTCAACTTATCCATTAAACTTAATGCAATACTTCCATATAATTTTGCCAAACTGCAACTAAAAATTTGAAATATGCTAACCTCTACTCACACCTTATCCTTCTTTTAGTGCTTGATCACTTTATAAAGAACATTTAAAACTTGAGAAGTACCTGGGAGTCTTGTAGTAGAAGACCTTGTTGACTGGAAGGCAGGGCAGATCTTGAGCTCACCTTGAGGCTTCATCAGATAACTTTGTCATGCAAAGTCACCACCTCCTTGAGAGGAAAATAATTTATTGTTTCTTCTTCCAACCAACACAAAACTCACCAGGATTTACACACTGTCTATCAGGAAAATGCACTAATCAAATAGAGACAAATCAGAACCGCCACTCACAACTAGGTGAGAAAATATCAGCAAATGCTTTATTTGTTCATCTGACTCTATTCTTTCAACCAAGACTCTGGGATGATCCAGCCAAGCAAGGAAGCTTGTTGTCATTTACTTCATCCCCAGCAAAGTTCACATTTTGTTGGCTTTTAAACTTGTTCCCACATGGTGCCAGGTTTACACTATGATTGACAAACTGATTAGTCTTTGCTCCAAAGTCTGATAGGGAAAAGTACCAATTGATGAAGACCGAGGGCATCCTCCTTCTGCTTTGAGCTCCACATCACTCAGGGAGGTATTGCCTCATCTACACACTCATGACTCTTCTTGATGACTGAAAGGCCTATAGATGTATTATTGTGGAATAGTTACCAGACTCCTATAGGTATCCTGTACCCCAATGAAACCAAATCTGATGCACTAACCTGCTTGCATGCAATGAGTCTGATAACCAGAGACCTACACTAATAGCAAGAAAGGGAAAGGGTGGGACTGAAAGGAAATGATTTAAATGGATTGAAAGGACCCCTGAGGTGCCCTAAGTCTCTGATAGACCAGTGCCTTGTCCATTGGCCCATAGATTCAAATATAATATTGCAAGGGACAGCTATGAAACAAGAAAATAATATACCCAATGTGTTGATGCCTGACATCAATCACACACCATGACCAAACCTCAACTTAACACCCACCTGTGCATTCAAGCATGCTATTATCCATCAAAGGATTTTGACTCTCCCCTTAGAAGAGACCTATGAAAAGACAATACATTAACCGGCATCCACTCGAAGACAAGCATGACCTATCCTTGATATTTCAGCTCATACACACATGAACACTAACCCTGAACCAGTTATCTCTGCGAAGACAACTCCACTTGCAAACACATAGGCAATACAAGCAGACAAATCAAACACCCTTAATGTATGACTAATGGACTCAGAATTCAAATGGAGATAGTTTGGTAACAGTAAAAATATATTAACCTCTCACACATAAAACAAGTCTGTTACAATATGCATTGTATTCTCTGTACCAGCAATGGAAGCAAAACACCCTATATGCAGAGAGAAGGGGAAATCTATAGAACAGACCCTTTCACTGGAACCAGAAAGGAATTCTAAGGTGGAACCCTTTGAAAATCAGTAAAAACAACATATATACCCATGGTTACCTTGAAATCCCACACAAGTTAGGATGCAACAAGCTACGGGTAACCAGGGTTAGGATTTCAACCACCCAACCAACAACAAAATTTCAAAATCTCCTGCAAAAAAGCCTCAAACAAAAAAGTTTGTCCATCACTACATGACAAAACATCCCAACTCACTGGACCATTTTGCAACCACTAGCGCCACCAAACTAGTCAAACTTAGCCATGAAAGCATTGAATTTTGGTACTTTTGGCTGCTGCAGATCAAAATTTGAAATCAAACGGTCACCATGCATTTCGTGGGCTTCATATTCCTTAACCGTTTGCCCCTAGTCGCGCAATCGCACTTTCATGAATTTCACTGCCATAGAAAACCAGTTTCATTTTATGCTTGGTCGCATGATCCCATGGCTCCCAACTCATCCTTGCGATCATGTGACCACAAACTCTAGCCGCGGTGAACAGTCGATCCAAAACCTTTGCAAAGTCTTCGGCCACCTCATAAATCCCTCGGTGAATGAAAATCGAGCAAGTCAGTAGCATGGCACCGTGGACCCACCTTATAACTTTACAACCGCGATGTCTGACGGTTAGTCGCATGACACATGTCAACTAGTCACATGATCGCATAGCCAAAAATTGGGCTATGCGATCATGCAACAGCCAACCAAAGGCTGCCACATCAGCACCTCCGGGACCACCAAACAACAACCACCATCAGGCCCCATGTGCAAGGAAGGAACTGGTCGCATGGTCACATGTCAGAAATCTCTGACATGCGATCATGCGACAACCAATAAGAACATGCACCCCTACCCTTCCCTCTGACACCGGACCCACTTCACCAAAGAAACACTTGGAACAAACAAAATCAATGGTAGGCGCATGATCACATGGGGAAAGACTATTCCATGTGATCACATGCCAACCATTGATCTCATCCCTCTACCACTTTGAAGAAACTGGCCCCACATCATCGCACTTGTGCACTTAAGACTAATGAACAAGGAGTGCCGGCAGAAAAGAAGAAAGGCAAAGTTGAAAACACATAGGGTTTTCGGTGAAAGATCAAAAATATCAAAGGTTTTCACAATGGCAAATGATCGAAAACACATAAGATTTCTGACAGACCGAAAGGTAAGTGCACAAAAGCCGAAAGGCATAGATCGAAAACAATGAGGGTTTTCACACAGACCAAAAACATCATGTATTTTTAGAAACACTATGGGTTTTCGACACTGTGGCAAATTTTGAAATTATTTCCAGCAGACCTTAGAATTTGAAAATCTTTGCGGATTTGGCGATTCAGCACGTACAATTTGGACTGGAGCAAGGTGAAACATTGGAGAACACAGGGCTAAGGGAACTTCAAGAAAACTTGCAAGGAAAGAGGCCATTTTCAGAAGATTTTTGCTATGATAGAAAAATGGCCTAACAGATGTATCATTTATCTGTCTCAGATTCTATCAATATTTCTCTGTAATTTGATAGATTTGCTTCAATCTCCTTTCCTTCTTGAATTGATTTGCAGTAGATATGTTAGACCTCTATTCCTGCAGGGTAACAAAAATCCCTAGAGCTCTACAGAAATATGATTTATGGGGAGGGGCTACGTTAATTGGTGGTCTTTTTCACCATCATGTTGTTCTTCATAACCATGATGTTTACATGGTTTTGGAGAGCATTAAAAAGGGGCTTGAAATATAGTCATTTCACCTGATTAAGCTTGCCCCACATTAATTTGGAAATTTTCTATCTAAGGAGTGTAAACAATGTTCATCAAATTGTTTTTGCAATGCTTGACTTGTTGGAGCAAGATTCTTCCATTGTTGTTCTGCCACCGCATCCCCTGCTCCCAATCCCCTCTCAACCCCTGCCGGACCTCAATCTCAAATTGGGTTCAACATATAACCCCTCTAGTTTTATGGAAGGTTAATTGTTGGTATATTATGCTATGAGCTATGCTCACTTTTTGGTTTTAGCTATTCATCTATGTGTGCAGGTTTACAAGGATTCATTACTGGCATTGTGCTTCTTGTTCAACCTCGTCATTTTGATCAGGGAGTTTTATTTTGCTTCGATGGTTCCATTTTAACAAATGATGTTTTTTGGTGGAGGCTCTCTCATACGTCAGCATTTCAATTTGAAGTCTTCAGCTTCGGTCTCCTATTTTTCTTTTTGATGGGCGCTCTATCTAATGTCAGTGTTTCAATTTGGTGTCTTCAACTTTGGTCTCCTATTTTCTCAACTTGGATGCCACATGTTTTAATTTTCCTATGTGTCATGGCATTCTATCATTGCCCATTGGGCTTATCTTTGTAATTAGCTTCTCTAGGCTAAGCTTTTACTATTCAAATGCATTCTTGATATTGTATGTAACAGG
>BSBK01011609.1:35000-40167 GCA_027943335.1 Chamaecyparis obtusa
TCTAATTTTTCCACACTGTTATTCAACATATGGAGCCTACCCTCAAAATTACCATCCATAGTTTTGTCCTCCTTCTCTTTGAGTCTTTTTTCCATCTCGCATACCTTGATTAGTGTTTCTTCTGCTTGATTATGTAATAAAGTTAATAAAATTCGATGCATCCATATCCAGATTAACATGCTTTCGTAGTTACAACTACCATTTTTTTCAGGTGATGAAATTATCATAATAGGTGTCTTCTTTGATGCCCGTGACACAATTCCTATTCTAAGATGAAAGAAGTAATCAGAAATAATCCTCCTATAATCTATGCTACCAAAAAATCAATATTAGTCTAACTAAGCAAACAAAAATTATTATTTTAGAATGTAGATTTCCATATCTTATTGTTCCTGCAACATATCTTAGTATTCTTTTTCTAACTTGCTAGTGAAAAGTTTGAGTTGACTCCATGAACCTTGAGATCAAAATTACACCATACATAATGTCTGTCCTAGTAGTTATCATATACACAAAGTTCCAAAAAGTCTTTTAAAATTAATCTCTTAATCTGTTTGAAAAAAGTTCCTTTTAAAAAATTGTACTCCCTGTATGATAATTTCAAGTATTTGAACCAAACTATCCCAAGTAGAATAATAACTAATAAAATATCGTGCCAAAATGTTGAAGAAAATGTACATAGTTTTATGGATAAAGGTGTTTGTCCTGTTGGCCCAATGGGACGAATCTAATTACCTCTGTTAACATGGTTATTTCCAATGCCCCAGAAGGTCAGAGTAACTAGGTAGGAAAGAGTATTGAGTAGCCTATCACAAGCTAAAAACGGACGCTTCTCTCCCCACGAACCGTCCAGTAACTGGTTATGAAGAATCCAGTCCACCATTTGAAGAAACTGGGGTTCATCAGAGCCATCAATGGCAGGAACTCTCCCTACACACGCAGTATCGTAAGCAGAGAGACTTATTTCCCCATCTTTCATCGAATTAAAGAACCCTTTAATCTCTGCAACCAATTCCTCTATTCTCTTATCTGTATCATCCAAGGGCGCTTGGAACAATAACACTCAATTAACTTTCCGATTTTAAAACTTTGCTACATCTAAGTGCGCATATTTTATTTCCTCTCGCGGATTTTGTTCTTCTACATTTTATGGTGACAAATTCAATCTTAATGAGTACCTCCTCAAATGTTTGAACAGAAGGATTAAAGTCTGGTTTCGCGTAATCAAGATTGATTTTACGCTCCGTATGCGCTATCGTTAAAGCTGCAAACAATAACATCTTGAATTATTTAATACTCGAATATTCAACGTTTAAACTCAAAAGTCAATAAAACAAAGAAGACGGTGTGAGTTTTTTTTTATATCCATTACTCTTAACGGTCTTCGCATCCTCTCCTACGACAATGGCATGTGGCATGTTATGGCAATTAATAAAAACAACAATAGTTAAGCTTTTAATATTGAATATTGAATAGTAATTTTTAGTAATGGTATTTATGTGGAATGCAAAAGACTAGAAAATAATTAGTAATGAATATAAAAAGCATTTTTATAGTAGAAATCATGTGTTTTTTACTTTTCTGGGAAACAACTCAAATATCACATAGGAAAAATGTTAGTAATGAATATTAAAAAATGTTTTTATTTTAGAAAGCACATTTCTAATGTCGTGTCATTTTTTATCTCTTTATTTTAAATAAGGTTGCATAGCAATGAAGTTCCTGTCAAAATTTTGGTAGCATTAAGAAAATATAGTTTAAGTTTAAATAACATATTTCCATTTCCAAAAAATGTGGATATGTGAGGGTGATAATATTAAAAATTAATTATTTTATTTTATTAAAAAAAATAAAAGTTCTTATTTTATTATTTTATAATTTATAATTTTATAATTTTATAATTTTAATATTATATTAATCTTTCATATCATAATTTAATATTTATATTTTATAAAAAAATATAATATAAATATATTGAATGTAATATATCATATTTACGTTAATACAATATATGAAAAAAATAAATTTGTTAAATTAAAATCATGATTTTACTATTAAATAAAACAGAGTACAAAATAGTGTACCAAAATTTAAAGATATAATTTTATATTTGATATACACTATGCTTTCATGCTTTCATTGTTTACAACATTGTTATGTATTGATTAAATGTAGTGTATATTTTAATAATTAAAATATTAATAATTATATGCTTTCATATTGTATATAAAAATATAAATATAATTATGCTTTCAACCAATATGCTTTATAATTATAATTTCAATTTTATATATATACACACGCACACACACACTTTCAACCAAAATAATATTAGTTTTAAAATATAATTACTAAAATAATATTAGTGTATATATATAATTACTAAATATAATTATTAAAATAATATTAGTGTATATATATGATTTCAACCAATTATTAATATACACTAAAATTTTAAAATTAATATTTTAATAATAAGCATTAAAATATAAAATATTAGTTTTGGTTGATTAATTATTAAAATATACATAAAATATAAAATAATAATAAATATGTGAGATTTTCATAAAAAATAAATCCAGACTTAAATAAAATAAATTAATAATTAATAATTTTATAATTTTAATATTATATTAATCTTTCATATCATAAAATATTTATATTTTATAAAAAAATATAATATATCATAATTACTTTAATACAATATATGAAAAAAAATTAATTGTTAAATTAAAATCATGATTTTACTATTAAATAAAATAGAGGACAAAATAGTGTACCCAATTCAAAAATATAATTTTATATTTGATATACACTATGCTTTCATGCTTTCATTGTTTACAACATTGTTATGTATTGATTAAATGCAGTGTGTATTTTAATAATTAAAATATTAATAATTATATGCTTTCATACTGTATATAAAAGTATAATTATGCTTTCAACCAATATGTTTTCTAATTATAATTTTTCTATTAGAAATAAGGTAATCAAAATACAATACAAAACGGAAGAGTCACAACGAGTAACAACAAGGAGGCCAAGCCTCACCACGGAGAGGAGGATTCAACTATACATCAGAACAAAAAAGAAGGAGAGAAACAACAACTAGCTGAGAACATCATAATTCACATCCATCCAGGGAGTCCAACCTAAAGGACCCTCCATCCAGATGATATTTTTATGCTCTTGAATCTCAGACAGCATGAAGAGTTCTTCCTTTCTGGCATTTCCCGTTCTTTCTGAATTCTTTGTTCAACCTTATGCAGGCTTGTTCAAAGGCCTTTAAATCATCCAAAGTTTTCCACCACTGGTAACTATGGTTCAGCTAATAGAAGAAAAAAGTAGCATGCCCATCATGGAGGAGCCTTCGCAGCTTATCCCTTTCTAACCTCATAGTCGCATGGACCTGCAAAAAATTTTAACATATGTGAGTTTTCGAAAAACCTCAATAAGAACCCTCAGCTTACCTTGGTACCTCTCCTTGTTTCTGCACTTCCAGATCTACCAAAGAATGTTAAAAGACAACATATTCTAGAATAGATTGGTATCTTTAGGAAGACCAGTAATATGACCAGTAACAATACTGAGAATATTCACATTAAGAGGATAAATAATGCCAAACATGTTCCATATCTCTTTAGCAAAAATACATTCAAAAAGAATATGTCTGCCAGTTTCAGGAAGTCTGCACAGACTGCATATATTAGAGTTAGAAAAGTCTTTTTTAATAGAAAGTTTATCCAACAAAACTAACCATTTGAAACATCTAATCTTAGGCTCAATAGAATTTTTCCACAAAACGTCAAAGTATTTTTCCAAACATTAGCATCAAAAGAAGAATACCAGATAGCATTAACATGGTCAATAATATCAGTGTTTTGATCAATAATTTTGTAAATATTCTTAACCTTAAGCTTAGCCGTAATAACTCCATCAGGCCACATACATTTTAAATGCCTATGAGAGTCAACATTGCACAAAGTAGGAAGATTACTAGAAGCTTGAGAAATCATGTTGTAGGTTTTCTTTTGAGAGTCCAGGATGTCAAATTTAGTTTTAAGCTCGTCCCAAGGGATAAGATGATTCTGCTCAAAGAGATCAATGAATTTCCTCAAACCCTTCTTGGCCCAAAGTCTGGCAGAGCATCCTTGGGAGAGGGCTAAAGGTTTACCATTAAGGTGAAGATTCCACCAAATGGATCTTTCACCATGGAGTTGACTGTTATTGTGGAAGTCCTTGTTAGTGATGAAGTGTCTAACATGATCCCAAGCCTTCTAGATAGACTTGAACACCGCAGAACCCTGAACCAAGATAGGAAAATTGCCAATAATAAGGTCATAGAAGGAGAGGTTATTCCAAGATCTAGCTTTCTTAGGAACACCCGTCTCAATATTATGTCTAACCAGCACCTTCCAAGGACTATCACCCTCCATGGATTGAAAGATCCATTTAGTAGATAGGGCAATACCCTGAGTTTTAAGATCCTTTAACCCAAGCCCCCCAAGAACCTTGTCAGTATGGTACCAAGCCCACTGGACAGAGTGAATCCTCTTGTTGCCTTTACCATCAGACCAGAGGAACTGCCTGATGGCTTTTTGAATTTTCGCCACCTGATAGTTATTAAACAGCTAGGTAGAAGAATAATAAATGGTATAAGAAGACAAAAAATTTTGGCACACCTAAATCTTGCCAGCCAGAGACAAGGTCTTGTTATGCCATTTATTCAGCTTTTTATCAATCCTCTCTTTGTCCCAGGACCACATGTCTCTAAGGGAAGGCTCCATCGAAAAAGGAATACCGAGGTATCTAGTGATTCTTTTGGGGTGGCCCCATTGAAAATTGAATTGAGAGAACCAGCAAGGAGGTTTCTCATCCCATCCCAAGAAGATGGATTTTGCATCAGAAATTCGGGCACCTGAGATGGAACAAAAAAAATTAAGCTTATCTTGCATGGCTTTAAAATTACTTTCTGAAAGCTCAAAGAAAAGGGTGGTATCATCCACAAATTGATAGTTTATGAGCTCATCATTATTGGGGAGGTAAATACCTCTAACTTCAGAAGACAAAGACTTATCCCTGAGGATATAGTAAAGAGCTTCCGAGGCAATCACAAACAGGGAGGGGGCCAAAGGGCACCCCTGTCTGATAGATCTACCAAGAGAAA